>JARFIW010000038.1:0-126362 GCA_036346225.1 Platerodrilus igneus | reverse complement strand
TATTCATTTAAAAAGGAAACAAAAATATAATTTTAATTTATTGAGCGGGCAAAGGACACAGCTTAACAACTGGCCTCTTTAAAATCGAATTATTAGTGCGAACTGTGGCGACACGCACCACACCGTCATGCCCCGGAAATACCTGTTCTATCACACCCAACGGCCACCTGAGCGGTGGGGTATTGTCCTGGTGTATAAGAACCAACGTACCAACTCGAACTGGATGCGAAGGGGTATTCCACTTTTCTCTAACTTGCTGTGTATGCAGGTACTCAACATGCCACCGTTTCCAGAAATGCTGGACCACTTGATCGAGTGATTGTTTACGGTTTAAGCGATTTAGCGATTTATCCAACACATTAACCGCCGGTAGCGATTTTAAAGGGGTTAACGTTGCGCGGGGGTTAAAGGTTGTGGGTCAGAGGGATCTGAACCCAACCATGTAAGGGGCCTTGAGTTAAGAATAGCCTCTATCTGACTCAAAACCGTAGAGAATTCTTCGTAACTCAATATTTGATTACCCATAGTTTTATATAAATGCAATTTAATGCTCTTATTTTGAGCTTCCCACATTCCTCCCATGTGTGGAGATCTTGATGGCAAAAACTTCCATTCGATTTTATTTTGCGTAAGATGAGTACCTATTTTTCTATCGAAATCTTCTGAAGTTACAAAGTTATATACTTCATCCAACAAGGCGCTGGCTCCTATAAAATTCGTACCACAATCGGAAAACATTGTAGCACATGGGCCGCGCCACGATAAAAAGCGTTTAAAGGTAGCTAGAAATAGGTCCGCCGATAAATCGGACACTAATTCTAGGTGCACTGCCCGCGTTGCCATACACACGAATAAACATATGTATGCCTTTTGTGACCTTATACCGCGTTTTCTAGTTAATGTTATATAAAACGGACCTGAATAATCTACACCGGTATTTATAAATGGTTTAACCGACGCCACGCGGCAAACAGGAAGGTCACCCATTATTGGATATGTCGGCATCGGGCGCCTTTTAAAACAAAAATTGCAAGTTTTTATTATTTTGCGAATTAAGCCTCGGGCCGATAAAATCCAATATTTTTGACGTGAAATACACAATACTAAATGAGGCCCTGTATGCAAATGTAATTTATGAATGTGTTCAATAATTAGATTAGTTAAGCGTTCCTGCTTAGGCAACAAGATTGGATGTTGATGGTCATAGGCAATATTTGCGTTAGCCAAGCGACCGCCAACTCTAATAAGACCGTCCATCAGAAATGGGCAAAGTTTCTTTAATTGAAGAGTACATTTCCCTTTCTCTAAAAGCATAATCTCGTCCCTAAACCATATTTTTTGAACAATATGAATTAACGTATGTTCTGCTTTAATTAAATCGCTAACCTGTATATTAAATCCTTTAGGTAATAATTTCAAGAATTTTAAAACATATGCGGTAGTATTTAATAATTTAGTCCAAGACGAGCATTTCGAAATCAATTCATAAAGTGGATTTTCCAAATGGTTTTCAGGTAAAACGTTAACATGCAAAGTTGCAGATTTATCTTCGAGGAAAATTGCATTGTTTTCTTGATAAGATTTTATTGGCCAATTTTTATTACCGGACAAAACCCATTTAAGTCCAGTTAGCCAATGCATTGCGGTTAATAACTGCGACGAAATTAATCCACGGGAGAGACAGTCGGCCGGATTCTCCCGCTCTTCAACATGGTGCCATACACGCGGTGGCAAAAAATCTTGAATCTGGGACACCCTATTTGCAACGAATACACTCCACCGGTGCGGCGATGCGTGTATCCAACTAAGAACAACCATTGAATCCGTAAATGCGTAAATTTCATATAGTTCTATGCGGGGAGTATAAGTTTCTATCACGTACTTTAATAGCTTGGACAATAAAAGTGCAGCACAAAGCTCCAAACGTGGAATTGAGATTATTTTTAATGGCGAAACCCTAGACTTTGCACAAAGTAAACTTATTTTGACTTTTCCTTCAGGCGACGTACTCCTTAAATAGACTACGCCCCCATAACCTTTCTCAGAGGCGTCAGAAAATCCAATAATCATAACTTTCGAATTTTCAAACACTGATACGTGTCGTAACACTCGAACATTTTCTATCACATGAAGCTCGGAATAAAATCGATTCCAAAGATCGGCAATTCTTTGGGGTGGTTTGTCATCCCAGCCAACATGAGCAGTCCAAAGTTCCTTAATTAATACCTTTGCGTATAGTATAACAGGTGCCAACAACCCAAGCGGATCGAATATTCGCACGACTGTGGATAATATATTGCGTTTTGTGAAATACTTTCCTAGGTCGATACGAGATGTTCGTTACTCGTCGTTCTAACCTCAAATAAAGTAAAATCCGGAACATAAACAAGTGTTCTATATATTGATGCGTTTTACAGAAGAAAATAACTTGACAAAAAACTTTAACAATAACTACGATAATACATTTATAAATATGTAAAAACCGTGCTTAATTATAACGCTGTCAAAATTACAGTTCAATGACATAGACATTTTTTATTTTTGATACCGGCTGTGGCTAACAATACTAGAAGCTAATCGCGTTTGTATCGTATGTAGGCGTTATATTTTCAACATCCTCCCCGGCCGCACAAGATCGCACTTCCAGTGGGTAAAGGCATTGTATCGGTCGTCGAAGTTTTGTTCCATCACTAGTCAACACTTCACATGCCCTGATTTTTCCATCTCTTCCTTGGAACTCTTGCAGCACTCTTACCAACTTCCATGTTAATCTGGGTTTATCTTTGTCCTCCAGAAGTACAATATCTCCCTTTCTTATGACAATCGATTTAGTATTTGCAGTATGATGCGCTGATCTTAACTGTTGTAAGTAATCCTTTTGCCATACTTTCCAAAATTTATCACGATTAACTTGTCGTCTTTTCCACAGGTTTAATATATCTTGCCTCTTTGTTTCCACTGCTTTTAGATTTGAGTTTAAGACAACATCCTTTTCCCCAATTAAGAATTTGGAGGGTGTTAATATAAACATATTGTTTGAATCATTATCTATGTACGTTAATGGTCGTGAATTTACAGTAGCTTCCACTTCAGTCAACAACGTTTGCAACTCAGCAAAAATCAACGATTTTCTTCCTAAAATCGATTTTAAAGAACTTTTTACCATTCTTACTAATCTCTCCCAGAAACCTCCCCACCATGAACCTCTCTCAACACTAAACTTCCACTGAATCCTTTTCTTTATTGCAAATTCCTGCACTTCTCCGTTTTGTAATATTCTCGATAGTTCATCAAGTTCCAGAGCAACTCGTTTATAAATGTTTTTGCATTATCTGAATATATGGTTCTGGGAACACCTCTTCTACTTATAAATCTGCGTAAACCAAAGAGACAACTTTCGGTAGATACATCTTCTATCAACTCAAGATGTACAGCTCTAACAACTGCACACGTAATAAGCATTATGTATACTTTCTTTTGTCCATTGTTATTAACTATAACATACAAAGGACCTGCAAAATCTATACTTACAACATCAAATGGATGAGCCATGGTAATCCTATCTCGTGGCAATGGAGCAAATGGCTCTGATCCAGCCTTGCCCTTCAGTCTTTTACAACCCACACATTTGCTTATTGTTGTTTTTATATTCTGCCTACCTTTTATAATCCAAAATTTTTTTCTGACAAAAGCTAATGTAGAATTTGTTCCGTTATGCATGCATTCATTATGAGCTTCCCAAATAATTTTTGTTGTTAATTTAGAGGATTTTGATAGAATCATTGGATGTCTAATCGAATATCCCATTTCTGTTTCTTGTAACCTTCCACCTACTCTTAGCACTTTGTTCTCATCTAAAAACGGAGTAAGGGTTAAAATTTTTTATTTTCTCGGCAGTTCTTTCCCATCTTTCAACATACAAATTTCATCAAAAAATTCTTCCTGCTGCATAACTCGGATCCAATAAATTTCTGCATTATCTATTTCCGCAACGTTCAACTCACCACTAGTTTTTTCGGTCTTTGTTCTGAGGTTTTTTATAAACCGAAGAATGGTAGCTGTTATTCGTAACATCTTTTCGTAACTTCCGTAACGTTCAAGCTCAAATATCGGTTGTAACTTATATTGATCAAATTTAGATTCAACTTCTGTGAGCAAAGACACAGCAACAGCTTCATCTAGTGTTTCGTCGTTAGGCCACTTTTCCTTTTCTAATCTTAACCAATCAGGACCATGTAGCCACTGATTAGGATTCTTTAACAATTTTTTAACAGAATCGCTTCTCGTTAGTTGATCTGCTGGATTATTCTTTCCAGGACAATACCTCCAAGTTATGTTCTTCATTGATCTTATTTCGTTTACTCGATTTTGAATATAAGGTTTCCATTTTGATTTTTTTCCTTCTATCCAATACAGCGTTATTTTGGAATCAGTCCATATAAAAATCTTGTTTACGTTTAGTTCCATATTACCTACTATATATTTATGTAGCCTAGCTGCACATAAGGCTGCAGTTAATTCCAGCTTTGGTAACGTCAATATTTGATTCAAAGGAGTTACTCGGTTTTTTGCAATCAAGAAGTTACATTTATTAGTATTTAAACACTTGAGATATGCTACTGCGCCGAATGCCTCTGGACTCGCATCAGAAAAATGTGCAGATCAACGTTCGTTTTTTTTTCTTTAATAATACAACGCGGTATAGTATATTCTTTCAAATCTGACATATATTGAAGCCAGGCTAACCACTCTGACTTTATATCGTTTGGTAATGCCTCATCCCACTTAAGCCTTGCCTTCCATATACTTTGCAATAATAATTTTATTTTTATCGTGAATGTGCCCAACACTCCTAACGGATCAAAAATACTTGAAACTGTCTTTAAAATAATTCGTTTAGTGGGTTCGCCGAAAACTTTAGGATCATCCAGTATGTGTTTCACATCCATGATTAGCTGGTCTGTGCTAGTACACCATTTGACACCTAAAACTTTTTCTCACAGTTATTCTTTGTACCTTTTTCCAGTGTGTCAATTTGCTTCGCTAAGATGGGATGGTTTGAACACCATTTTCTTAAATTCATACTGGCGGTTGCCATTATCGCCTTCGAACGATTAAATATTTCAAATGCCTCATTTTCGTTATCTGCCGCTAAAATCATATCATCTACATAGAAGGAGTTTAATAAACGCTTTCCAAACTCGATATCGGGTTGACTTAACAAATGCTTTCTTAACGTTGCAGCTAATAAAAATGGACTTGTGGTAACTCCAAAAGTAACTCTTACCATTCGATAAATTTGCATTTCGAGTAGCTGATCAATTGACTTTATTTCGTTCTGTATACGTTCCTTAAACCAAAAGAATCGATGAAAATCGCGATCTTCTTTACACAACTCAATCTGAAGAAACGCCTTTTCAATATCAGCTATTAATCCCACCCTGCCAATTCGAAAATTTAAAAGAATCTTTAGCAGCTCGGGAACTAAGTTTTCACCCCTTAAAAGCTTATCGTTTAAGGAAGGCATACCTGGTGCATGTGCACTTGCGTCAAATACCACACGCACCTGAGATGTCTCTTTATCCCGACGATGCGGTAAATAGTAAGCACCGTTACTGTTATTGGTTTTCCCTGGAACTGGTTCAGCACAACCTGATTGTATATACTCTTGCACTGCTCTATCATATTCCACAATCTTGTTATTTTTACATAATGTGTATACTAAGTTTCGTACACGAACAATTGCTCCCGCATAATTTGAGTCTAAAATTTTATCTACTTGCCACGGTAATGTAACTTCATACCTACTGCCTTTTAAGATAACGTTATTTTTAATGAAATTCTCGGTGAAATGGTCCATTAACTTTATTTCGGAGGCATTAATCCCAAGTGTCTCCAGATCCCAAAATTTTCTTAAATCCACTTCATCGTCTTTTTCATCGTTGCTACCTACGATTTGTGCATATAAAACAATAGCAGAACTAAAGTTAACTGAACAATTAATATTATCGTTAAAATCACTGGAACCATGTATAGTCCAACCAAATTTTGTACTTACAGCGGTCAATCTATCAGTTATGGACTGCGTTTCCTTGTTTACAATTAACCAATAATTATCAGAACCAATAAGTAAAGAAATACCTGACTTATCTAATGCACATGGTACATAATCAGCCAACTGATTATGTTTCGAAAATGCATTTATTAAAGGATCATTCTGCGACGGCGGGCTTATAGAATCAAAGCATATTTCCGGAGCTTCAATGGCATGTATTTTTATTAATTCATCACTATATTGTCCCTTTAAAAGTACTTCTACCTTATAACACAACTTTGCGACACTTTTTTGTGAACTTCCAAAAGTACAAATCGAAATCTTATGCGTTCCAACTATAGGTAAGTTAAGTTCACGTGAGATACACTGCTTTATAAAAGTTAACTGACTTCCCCCGTCAATAATTGCACGTACCAACATTGTACTATTACCAGCATCTGCTTTTAATAAGACACAAGCAGTTTGTAAGTACACCGTATTTATACTGCCGCTCGAGAGATTTGTTACAACAGATGGTTCGTTATCATTTGATGTTCGATTAGGCTTATACAACGGATCACATAAAGGAGTAATATGTTTACCTTTACAGTTTGAGCAGACAACATTTTTTGTTTTACAAAATTTTGACCTATGATTAGGACCTGCACACCGAAAGCATCTCAAATTGTCCTTCAGAATTTTCCTCCTTTGTTCAAGCGTTAGTGAAACGTTATTACATAACTTGGTTTCGTGATTTCTGTCTTTACAGAACAAACAACCGTCATTCGCTAAATTTAACAACCCTTGTGCCGTAAATGTCTTATTATGAGTCTTGGTTCGAGCATCACTGTAGGTTTTATTAAAAGGTTTCTTCTTGTCTTTCACGTATGTGCTCTCTAACCCACTCTGTGCTTGCTCTAAAGCATCAACTTCAATTTTGATAAAGTTCAATAAATCGTTTATTTGTTTATTGTAACCTATACACTCGTTATCGTCGATCAACGAGCCTGCATGCAAATCAGATCCGTCAGTTTGAGCAGCCCTTAACTTCAGCTTATTGAACTGCACACGTAAATTGTAAGGCAGTACCTTAAAAATCATGGATTTTACCATTAAGCCGTACTGTTCACTTGATATGCCTAAAGCTTCTAACGATCGCGTAATTGAAGACGCTGCGTTATATAATTGGCGTAAAGCGGCGACGTCTTTATCAAATTTTACAGGCGGTAAAGCACAAAGTCTTTGAACATAACAATTTATTATACGTTCAGATCGTCCAAATTCCGACTTCAACAGCTCTATGGCATCAATATAAGAGCTCTGACTACACGTTAACCCAGAAATTGTAAGCGCCGCTTTACCAGTTAAAAGTGATTTTAAATATGTGAACTTGGAGTTATTATCCAGAGCTAAATTACTATGTATCGCCTGACTATACTGCTCCCAAAATGACGGCCAGGACTCGATATTACCATCAAATTTTAATAAATCCAGTATTCTTACCGCTCTCTGTTGAACAACTTCTACATTTCTATTACCAACATTATCTTGAACTGAACCTCTTGGAACTGTCAGCAGCGCTACTTCTTCTTCTACTTCTGAACCTCGAGCACTGAATACTGATCCGGCATCTCGCTTTACCTCAGATAATTTCCGTTTGATATGAACCTCCAGACTTGTAATAGCTTCCATCGCCTTAAAGTCATAATCTGCAATTTTGTCACACTCCATTTGCAGGTTTTCGTCACTTAGTGTATGCATAATTTTTTCGTTCAGTTCATTTATTGAAATACGTATAAGCTTTACTCGTTCGCATACGACAGATAATTCGTCTACTTCGACTTCTGCATTTTTTACCATGTCCTTTACGTTATTATACAACTTTGTAAGTTGGGATCTGTAACTTGTTCGCAATGTCATCTCTACTTTCGATTCCATCACTAAACACAAATTAATTCTTCTTATATACGTTAAAAACACAACAAATTCAACACTTTCCGGGTTTCGGCACCAAAATGTGAAATACTTTCCTAGGTCGATAAGAGATGTTCGTTACTCGTCGTTCTAACCTCAAATAAAGTAAAATCCGGAACATAAACAAGTGTTCTATATATTGATGCGTTCTACAGAAGAAAATAACTTGACAAAAAACTTTAACAATAACTACGATAATACATTTATAAATATGTAAAAACCGTGCTTAATTATAACGCTGTCAAAATTACAGTTCAATGACATAGACATTTTTTGTTTTTGATACCGGCTGTGGCTAACAATACTAGAAGCTAATCGCGTTTGTATCGTATGTAGGCGTTATATTTTCAACACGTTTTGAGCAAGTGACATTCTCAATATTCACAGTAAAACCAAAGTAATCCGTATGCGGGTGCCATTGCAAACCTAATATTTTAGGCACACTGTCGTCAAAAGTAATTGATTTTTCTAAACGAAAAGATTCGGGTATTTCTTGCATTAACTCGGGCGCATTAGTGCACCACTTTGCAATTTCAAACCCCCCGGCCCTAAACAACTGTAATAATTCGGAATATAATTGCTTACCTTCTGATAACGAGGCAACACTGTGGACAAAATCGTCTATGTAAATGAATTTTAAAATTGCGTTAGAGGCTAACGGAAATGATTCACGTTCATCTAACGCGAGTTGTTGTACGGTGCGTATTGCCAGATATGGGGAGGACGTACTGCCAAAAATTAATCTTTTAAATTGATAAATAGCAATAGGTTCTTTTGGAGAAAACCTCCACAATAGTAACTGATATTTTCTGTGCTCCGGTTTTACTAGAACTTGCAAAAACATCTTCTATAAATCGGCTGTCATTGCAATTTCGAATATGCGGAAATTCAACAACAGGAATAATAAATCAGTCTGCAATTTTTGACCTGTGTGCAATAAATCATTTAATGATTTCCCACTAGTAGTCTTTGAACTACAATCCCAAACTACTCGCAAAGGAGTACTTTTGCTTTGCGGTTTGAGAACACCGTGATGCGGAATGAAATAACAGGGATTGGGTATGTGAGGATTTACAAATAATGCCATATGTTGAAATATGTGAAAAAGTATTATTCTTGGGAAGTTACATAGATGCTAAATTGAACTGGCAAGCAGACATAGATAATCGATGCAAAAAGATTAACAAATCATATTATATGTTAAAAACTATGAAGCAATACTTAAGTGAACCCCAAGCTTTAAACGTATATTACACATTGGTATATACGCATCTAAGCTATAATATTATTCTCTGTGGGCAAGCCACTGAAATGAAAAGATTACTAGTATCACAAAAACGAATTATTAGGCTGCTATTTAACCTAAATGCCAGAGCTAGCTGTAAATTAGTTTTTAAAGAAAAAAAAATCTTGACAGTTATTGGGATATACATATATAAAATATCGTTATATGTAAGACAAAATATTAAAAATTTTCGTACTCTCTCATCTATACATGAACATGAAACACGCCAAGGACACCTTCTTTATCAAGAACAATTTCACAATGTTTATTATGCAAAATCGCCGATACAAGCTGGCATTAAAATATACAATGCTATTCCAAATTATATAAAAGAAGCAATCAATATTAAAACATATAAGCATTTACTAAAAGAATTTGTATATGATAAGTCGTTCTATAGCATTAAGGAATACTTTAATATACAATAGAATATGAATAAAAGTGTAATGACTTATCACATCCTGTATATAGGCAAAGTGCTGAATAAAATTCTTATCTTATCTTATTGTTTTTAATATGCTCTTGCATTACTTGCGTATAAGCACTCTCAAATTCAGAAAAATTGTTAAATTTGCGTTCTAATGCCAGAAATTTATTGACTGCGATTTCGTAAGAACGTCCTAATAATATAGGATCCTATTTAAAAGGCAAACCTACTGTATAGCGCCCTGATCCGTCACGTTGAACGGTTGATGCAAAATGTTTCTCACATTCTGCGTCCTCACTACTAATTACATTAGCGTGCGGAACTTCTTCTAATTCAAAAAACCTTTTAACAGTTGTATCTATTGATTCAGACGCAAACGCACAAAAGGTTTGTGAAGAAATCGAGGACATTGCTACAGGTGCGGCTCCAACTACTAAGTATCCTAAAGAACTTTGAATCGCGGTTAAGTTATTTTCCGAATTTACTATTTTCGTGGTACCAATAACCATTGCAAAAATTTCGGCACCTAATATTCCTTCTATTTCAGAGGGTGTACAAAAAGCTGGGTCCGCGAGAAGTAATTGGTATAAATAATTAAGCGAGTTTGCGGCTAACAATGTTGCAGGTAACTGATCAGTAATTTTATCAATTACGTATGCATTAAATGTTAGGGTAAAATTTGCATTAATTTTTGAACTAATTGTGAGTTTAACTTGCGATTTGATTGGATACACCCCGGCACCAATACCGGTTACCGAGGAATATACCTTGTACATAGACAACCCCAATTTTTTACAACATTTTGTAGTTATAAAATTTGACATACTAGCCGAATCCACTAGTACCCTTATTTCTACGTCCCCTTTAAGTGTGTCCACCTTAATCAATGCGGTAGGAAGTACTGCCACTTTATTTGTGATAGATTTAGAGTGTTGTTCTGATTGCAAAATTGAACAAAATATATTAGTGTTCGGTTCTGGAACACTAATGACGGTCGGCGTTAGACTTGAAGTACGTGTTTCTGGATTTTTAATACATACTGGCGTTAACTTAGGCCAATGTAACAAAGTGTTGTGACGCTTATAACAAACACCACAGCACTTTTGCGAATTACAAGATTTAATGCGATGAACAGAACTTAAGCAATTGACGCATAACCTTTTTTCCCTTGCAAATTTGTATCTGTCATTTGGCGACATCTCTAGGAAGATATCGCACTTGTAAATAGGATGGGAATTCTTTTGACAAACAATACATGAAATAATAGTACTATTAGCCACGAAAGACTGCGAAACTTTCTTAAATTGCATATCAGGTTGTTTATTTTTATTAACACGTATATCTGAAAGACACAAAATTTTGCTTTGCTCTTTGACAAAAGTGAGCACTTCTGTATATGTAGGTGCGGTTGAATCTCTACGATTTATTTCAAATGATTTAATTGTTTCGTTATCTAATTTAGAAAGTGCTAAATAAGACAACATAAAATCCGCTAGATCTGGCAAGTTCAAACCTTTCAATGCGCTTACCGCTGTATCAAACTTCTCTAAGAATGCGTTTAAGTGATCACCTGATTCGGAACGGGCTTGTTTAAATTCTAGCATTGTTTGTATATAATGGTTTGCGATTAAATGTTTATCCTCGTATTTTTCAATAAGAGTTTTCCAAATTAGTTCATAATTTTCCGCAACAGGTGGCACGGTAAAACAAATTGTTAAAGCTTTTCCAGACAACCGACCTAACAAATAATGTAATTTACTAATTGGATCTAAATCCGCGTTTCCATGAATTAAACTTTTGAATGTTTGAAAGAATATAGGCCATTCCGCTATTTGACCTCCGAAAAATGGTAACTCCAACTTCGGCAAACTTACTACGGTGCTTTTAACCGGTTCGGTAACCAAAGTGGTTTGCTTTTCTTGAGGAAGCTGCTTGGCGGCTAGCATGCAGTATCCGCACAGTTCATCAAATGATAGCAGAACATTAAAATCTGGCGTGAATGTTTTATCGATTTCTATCGAAATTGCGTTTCTGTTTTGAAGATCTTTACTACAATCGTATAACCTTTGTATGTGCCTGAATAAGGTTTCCTTTTTTGCTATCAATATTTTCAGAGTTTCTTCCTTAGAAGGCATTGCGAAATGACGTATAAACTAAATACTTTAATATAAATTTTGAACTAGGAATAATGCATTTAAAATTACATAGATGCGTTAACAAATTATTGCAAAATTTTACTCACAAATTGTAAACAATCCTTTGTATGAGATTTTGTATACAACATGCAAAATAAACTTGTGTTGAAAATTTATAAAATTGTGAACCTACTGGAAACAATCTTTTGTTTATTTCTGCAGAAGTACGTGGCGTTAAGGCAAATTTGTAAATAAAAACTGATTTATAAAATAACCTAACCTCAAACAGTATTTTTTATTGATTTATTTTGTTAGAGTATCTAAGATACTCATTTTAAGTTTAACTGTTGAAAATTAACTAATAAGAAATGCTAAGCTTTATGTGTGTTATAGGATATTATTAATTACAGGGCTAGTCGAAGTAGTTATGGTGATGCTTCAATTGGTTACGTACAAGTCAAACGAGATGGGCCACTTTGCATTGTAAAAGCCAAAGTTTGTCCTGAACATAAAGTCAGAAGCACTAATTACAATGTTTCACTATTGATTGATGAGCCAGAATAAAAAGTGGACAGTGTTACATGTCACGATTGTGCTGCATCGTCAGGTAAGAAATTTAGTGCGAAAGTTATAGATCAATGAACTAATGAGAAACAGTTAACTTTCTACCTTTAATTGCAACAGAATTTAATGATCATCAGCAATGCTGAATGCATGGTTTGTTTACAAAATTGCTTCAAAAATTTTGAAACAAGCAAAATGAATTTAGTAAAAGTTTCAATGAATTAACAGATATTTTATTGCAGGTGGCTGTAAACATGCTATTGCATTAGTAATGTGGGTTCACAGACGTAGTGAAGAACCTGCAATAACAGAGATTAAATGCTATTGGAAGAAACCAAAATTATCAGGTGTTGGAACGTCTCTGAAGTTTTTGACGCTGGATGATTTGGGGAAAATGCCTCCACACCAGTTATCAAAACCATCAAATGAGCTGTTTTTTAATCAATTTATAGAGGTAGGGATTAAGAAAAAAAATTACTAGTCAAATAGTTAAATATTATATGCAGAAGAAATCCTTAAATGATGTAGGCATACACTAGCTGTTATCGGAATTTGTTAAAACTGGTGTAACAACAGCTAATGAATTCTTAAAATTTGCTAGTGGAGCAATGAAAGTGAATGATTGCAAAATGGCTTGCAATGCGACAAGTGGGCAGAGTGAGAATAAATTGTGGCATCATTTGCGATATGGAAGAATAACTGCTTCACGTCTGTACGAAGTAGCAAGATGTAAAACCAGTAGTGGTGTATTAGTCGAACAGATAGTTGGTAGCTTAAAGGTGTCAGAAACAAAAGCAATGCTCAGGGGAAAAATCTTAGAAAAAATGGTTGTTCCTGTAATTGAAAGACAATTAAATATAAAACTCAATCCCGTGGGTGTCCTGCTGTCATCTGAAAACCAATTTTTAGGTGCTTCACCAGATGCGGTTACAGAAGAATTTGTTGTAGAGATTAAATGTCCCACAAGCATGAAGACGATGGCGTTATATATTAGGAATAATGAAATTACTAAGAAATATAAAGCTTAGATAATGTTGCAAATATATTTGTTTAAAAAAAGTTCCGAATTTTTTGTGTCACAGATCCCAGTTTTGAAGGCCACAGTACTCCTGTGAGGCTGCTCTGGCCTGCTTTGTACAAAACATAGCTGATCATCGCGACAATGGAATACCCGTTGATGCTATTTTCATCGACATGGCTAAGGCATTTGACAGTGTGCCCCACAAACTTCTTGTAGAGCGTTTGTTTGAAATTGGTCTTGACCAGCGAGTACTGTGCTGGTTAAAGATTTTTTTATCAGGTCGCACGCAACAGGTCAGGATTGGAGATTCTATATCCGAACCAGTTGAGGTTACTTCAGGGGTGCCGCAAGGTTCGGTACTTGGTCTAACTCTATTTTTGATCTTCATTAACACCATTGTAAATAACATATCATCCACTATTAGACCCTTTGCTGATGACATTGTCCTCTATAGAGCAATCAAGACTAAAGAAGATTGTAATGTTCTGCAAAAAAACCTGGCCCACCTCACAGTGTAGCATGTTTAATTTGATCAGTAATTATTCGCATTGAATTACGAGGATAGTGCGCCAAGCGTGCCTTATTCTCTAATAATGTTCCATATAGCACATAATAGAACGCTTGGTTTTAATAATTTTCTTATAGTAAAATATCTGTGTGACTTAAAGTTATTTTGTCGAGCATCTCTAGCAATCCTGTTTCTTTCGTATTTCCCCACCTATAACCGCGAGTTTGTGAATCGTCGATATCATTCGTTCTAGTTTGGTTTGTTAGTCGCAGCCTACTTATCAATCAAGATGTTTTCCAGAAGAGAGGCTTGCGACCTTCGATTAAGTTATTTGTGTGAGTGGTTAAGTCATGGTGGACTTGAATAGATTTCAATAACTTCTACTAACGGTTTGTAATTTATACATTTTACGAACTTAATTTAATTTTGTTCCATTTATTTAGCGCGCCTACGAAAAACAATAGAAAAGGACAAGTGAAGATTTTGTTTTGTAAGTTATATGGTTCTGTACAAGCATTTGAGATTGCAGACATATAGTCCTGATTGCTGTTACCCCAGGAAATAGTTTATGGTGTTATGTGGAGCTGAGGAAATTTATGATAGGATTTGTCGAGGAAAATCAGATGCAGTTGGTTCGTTATTAAATTTAAGAAATTTTTGCATGTGTTTAGAATGTCGTTAATCTTTGATAAACAGACGATCATATAAAAAACACGAAATTTGCTATCATGTTTATGAACATATGATCTGTTTTACTTTCGATTATTGTTGAACTGGTTTTACAAACCGTAGGAAGAAATTTTGTCAGGTTAGGTTTATATAATTGTAAGCTTTGTTCCATTTGAACTTCAGATAAATAGCAAGGTATATTTTCGACGTTATACTTTTTTGTGATGTAGCAACATTTGACAGATGTTTGCCGTGAAAGCAGATGTTTCGTGCAGCTTTCCTAAAATTCAAATTAAACATTCTTCAATCTTGAAGTTAGCTATTATTCACAGATAAATTATAAAAACTAAGTATAAAAATTTAAATACACGCTGCGTAATAATTATGAAACTGTAATCCACCTGATAAGATCTGTCCAGGATAAAAACGTTAGTTCAATGCATTGTGGTTACAAATTATTTTGATCAAATATTTAAAACAAGCTTATGTTTTAGAGAGCAGTCTTTTGCTTTAAAAAGACAATATTTTGACTTTGTTATAAATGTTATTGTTGAAAATTTTTTTTACATGTTAAAAAGTTATGATTTTTAAAAGAAAGTTTTTTACTTCAGTAAACAATTAGCTAAACTTTGAGACTTTTATTTTGGTCAAATGCGATCAAATCTGATAACATAAAGGTAGAACTTTTGGGTAATAATTTTGTGCCAATATCATATTGGATATAAATTTTTTAATTTTTAATACTTTTATAGGACACAAATGGTGTTCTACATTTTCTTTATTAAATCCTTGTAATTTCTTACAGGAGCTGCGTCTTATTTCTATAAGACAGGTTTTTGTTAACGAAGGCGATCGTTTTATCTTTGGGTTTCCACGTCCGCCCTTAGAATTGTGCTTTGCTCTTATCGTGATTATCTCAGGACTTGGTGGCGCCTATTTAACTTTGTTTAGCTTTGGTTTGCAAACAAAATTCGACTTAAACCACCCCCCCCCACACTTATTATTGCTCTACCCAGGAATAGACCCCTAGCTATGTCGGAAGATTTTTGTTCACTGGCGCCCATTTAGAAAAATAAGTTTCACTAGCGCTCATCAAAAAACTACGAAATTCGTATCAACAGCTTAGACAAAAGCAAATAGGATGCTCATTAATTGTACCAAGACAGTCTGGGTCGCATGCGGCTCAACTTCACTTGCACATTCCTACAGACTGAGTCTAACTACCCTCACTCCAACATACAATAAGTATTCGCAATTTTTAATAACACTACTAATATCATTAATAAACAAATTAAACAACACCGGTCGAAGATGTGAGCATTGTGGTACACCCAAAGTTACCTCAAATTCCTTAAATAAAAATTAATAAAAACCGTTAACCACAAAAAAATATTTAAAATACTAGATACGTATTTCAACCACTATGTGGTCTTCATCAGTAGGAAATTTGCAATTAAATAATAATTAACTGTTGTTCTGGAACACTTCAGAGGATATTCGCCTCACCACTTAGGCTGAAGTGAACCTTCCCAACATACAATTTACTAGAATGTTGCTTTAAACATTGTCGAGGATATTCTTTTTCTGGTTAGATAGAATCTAAACCGGTAAACACAGTAATAATACAAGCATACATGCCCACCTCTAGCTACAGTGACGAAGAGGTAGAAGCGATCTACAAAAATATCGAAGACATATTAAGACACGTAAAAGGACATGAAAATTTAATAATTACGGGATTTTAATGCAGTGGTAGGTGAGGGTAGGTAAGGAGCGATAGTAGGTTTATTTGGTTTAGGCACTAGAAACGACAGAGGAAATAGGCTGGTAGAATTTTGCGACAAGAACAATTTAATCATTACAAACACATTATTTCAACATCATGCTAGAAGACGATATACGTGGAAGATGCCAGGAGATATAGGAAGATATCAAATAGATTACATTCTTGTTAGACAACGGTTTAGGAATCAAGTAAAAGACTGTAGAAGCTACCCAGAAGCAGATATAGACACTGACCACAACATCGTAATTATGAAGGCCGCACTTAAATTTAAAAATCTGAAAAAAAGGAACGGAAAGAGGCACTTGGACCTACAGAAACTAAAAGAGAAAGATATTCAAGAAAGATTCGAAAAATGGTCAAATGAATTGCTCAAAGATATCGGCAAAATATCTGATACTAAGGAAGTAGAAACAGAATGGAATAACATTAAATCCAGCCTTGACATGGCGGCCAGAGATATTCTGGGGTATACACAAAAAGTAAATAAGAAACCATGGATAACAAAAAATATCCTGAATTTAATAGAAGAAAGACGAAAATACAAAAATAAATCAGACGAAACAGGAAAACAGAGATATAAAGCCATAAAATGGGAAATTATTCGAAAATGCAGGAAAGCTAAAGAACAATAGATTGATGAAAAGTGCAAAGAGGTACAAACTAAGATGGAAGTAGGAAAGACAGATGAAGCATAGAAACTAATTAGAATCAATTTTAGGGATATAGAAACGTATAGCAAAAATATAAGGGACGCGGGAGGAAATGTCATTATAGAAAATGTAGAGAAAGTGGGTAGATGGCAAGAATATATAGGGAATTTATATGCAGGAGAAGAACTAACTGCATTAGAAAAGGAATCAGACATTGAAAATAATGACTTGGGATATCCTATACTTAGAGATGAATTTGAAATAGCATTAAAGGGTCTGAAAAATGGTAAGGCGCCGGGTACAGATAAGGTGCAAGCGGCGACTCTAAAAGCCGCTGGTCAAGCAGTAACAGAACGTCTCTTCCAACTTGTAAGCTATATGTATGAGACAGGCGAGATACCCAAAGATTTCAAACATAACATCATAGTAACTATACCAAAAAAGAAAGGCGCAGATAGATGTGAAAATTTTCGAACAATAAGCTTGACAGCACATGTATCAAAAATATTAACTAGAATTGTACAAAGACGAATGGAAAAACGGGCTGAAGAAATACTAGGAGAAGACCAATTTGGGTTTAGGCGAAACAGGGGAACACGGGAGGCTATCTTAGCTCTGAGGGTGATAATGGAGAAAACAATAGAAAAAGGGGAAAGCGTGTACATAGGGTTTGTAGATCTGGAAAAAAGCATTTGACAATGTAAAATGGAAAAAAATGTTCGAAATACTCAAAAAGATTGGAATGAGTTATAGGGATAGACGGATAGTACATAGCTTATACAAAGAGCAAACAGGAGTAATAGAACTAGAGCAGGAACGTAGAGAAGTAAACATCAGGAAAGGAGTGAGACAGGGATGTTCCCTATCCCCACTAATTTTTAACTTGTACATTGAAGAGGCAATGAATACTGTCAAATGCAGGAAGCCATTTGGAATTACTATGCAGGGACAAAAAATTGATATGCTTAGATTTGCAGATGATATAGCAGTATTAGCATCTGGCAAGGAAGAGTTAGAAGCTGCTCTCAATGAAATGGAAACGGTTCTAACAGAGAGATACGGTATGAAAACTAACAAAAGTAAAACTAAAGTACTAGTATGCAAAGAAGGGAAAAATGAATCAAAAACAAGAATACAAATATGTAACACGAACTTACAAGAGGTTAAGGATTTCTGCTACCTAGGAAGTCAAATAACGCAAGATGGGAAAAGCACAAAAGATATAAAACAAAGATTAGCACAAGGTCGTGTTACATTTAACAAGAAAAAACAACTACTGTGTTCAAAGACCACAAACATACAAACAAGGAAAAGATTGCTTAAAACATATGTGTGGAACACAGCACTGTATGGCTGTGAAGTTTGCACAGTAGGAGAAACAGACAAGAAAAAGCTAGAAGCCTTTGAAATGTGGTGCTACAGACGTATGATGAAGATATCATGGACAAAGTTAAGAACGAAGAGGTACTAAAAATGGTAGGGGAAGAAAGAAATATGTGGAAAACGGTAAAAAATAGGAGAGATAGGATGATAGGCCACATACTACAGCATGAGGGAATAGTGCGGAATATACTGGAAGCAGAGATAGGAATAAAGAGAAGAAGAGGTAGACCTAGGTTAGACTACTGCACACAGATAGTGAAAGATGTAGGCTGTAGGAGTTTCAGGGAAATGTGTAGGCTGGCTCAGAAGAGAAATCAATGGAGGTACGCATCCAACCAGTCCCAAGATGGATAAATTAATGACGAAGAAAGTAACTGCACTTAAACATGATATTTATTATAAGCAACTACAAGCATTGGAGGGGCAATATTCTCGAATAATGGTAATTGTGTGAAAGCATTTACTGGAAAACTATTATTTCGGCAAATGTCTAAGTGTTGGGGGATCTTGGCAGCCACAGGTTGCTTAACCCTCTTCAATAAATCTCAGTGAAAAAGGGCATAATATTAGAAAACAATAGAAGAAACATGATATTTATTATAAGCAACTACAAGCATTGGATGGGCAATATTTTCGAATTATGGTAATTGCGTGAAAGCATTTATTGGAAAACTATTATTTCAGCAAATGTCTAAGTGTTGGGGGATCTTGGCAGCCACAGGTTGCTTAACCCCCTTCAATAAATCTCAGTGAAATAGGGCATGATATTAGAAAACAATATAAGGGGAACCGAGCTGTATTGCTGTGTGAGTATTTCAGGGAACTATGTAGGTTAGTTTAGAAAAGAAATAAGTGCAGGTATGTCCAACCAGTTTTGAGACGGGAAACCCAATGACGAAAAAATAAGCGCAGATAAATTTGGTGATTATTATAAACAACTAGTTGTTTGTTGTGAAATATCTGCAACTAATGTTGACTATGCGAAAAGATATATTGGAAAAAATATTAAATCAGTAAATGTTCAAGTGCTGGGGGAACTTGGCAGTCACAGGCTGCTTACCCCCTTTCGCAACCACTGAATGTCGGAGAAATAGGGTATATAATTGTCAAACAATAGAAGGTGACCGAACTGCATCTAACAAGAAAGAACGGCGCCTATCATGAAAGACAACAAACATAGAACAAAAAGTTGTTGAAAGCGTATGTGTGGAGCACAGCACAGACAGTATGCCTACGAAATATGAGCAGTCTGAAAAGCAAACAGAAGAACAGTAGCGGACTTTGAAATGCCGTGCTTCAGATGTTTGAGGATGGACAGACAAAGGTAATAACAAATAGGTTATAGAAACAGTGAGGGAACAAGGATATCTTTGGGAAAAAAATATGAGAAATAGAAGGGCAGAATACGTTGTAAGGCATTTTTGGGGAATAGTATGGGATATATGACAAGCAGAGATAGGAAAAAAGAGGTGGATGTAGACCTAGATCAGATAGTGATAGATGCAGACTGCAAATTTCAGGGAAATCTGTAGGTTAGTTCAGAATAGGAAACAATGATAGTACGCGTCTAACCAGTTTCAGGACTGAAGACCCAATGATGATGACGAAAAATTATCAAACCATGAGCCCTGGATATCAGTTGATTTATGAAACGCTCTCAGCGGGAAGGCAACTGTAAAAGCTTTTATAATAATCGCAAGGAAACTTTCAAAATTTTTTGATATGTCAATGTTATATATTATTAAATTCCAATCAACCTCTTCAAGACATCTATAAAAGTTGTATTTATTTTTCTGCGATTTTGGACGAAACATTTTTGTGGAAAAACTTAATTTCTTATACTGGACAACAGCTTCAAAATTGACACCTGAATAATCAGATAGTAAGTTTTTTGCTCCTTCATACTGAAAATGTTAAGATTTGTAAATATATTATCTAAACAATTTTCTTTTCGGGTTTCAAAAGTTACTGTGTGTTTCAATTTAAATGATCGCCAGAGGTCTATTAATTTTGTGGTATTTTTGTAAATTTTAAAATTATTGTAAAATAGGAGACTATGAATAGGGGTGGGCGATACGGGATTTTGCGTATCGAATATCGATACATATTCTATATCGATATGTATCGTGAAACTTATATTTTTTTTCTTTATTTAATTTAATTATGGGGAGTGAGTCAATTAGTAAACATAACCTCGGTGGACCCACGAGCTTTACTATATTCGCGGCTTAGTCTGCGAATTACTCCAAGGGTGAGCAATGAGATTGGGCGTGGATATAGGGTGGGCTCGACTACAAACGGGGACAAAAAAAGGAATTGGGCGCCACTGCATCTATATAGACAATAAATAAAACTAAAGTATCCTACAGGAAGACGCAGAAACCTATAGGATATAATGATTATCAAAAAGCATACAACTTAAAATAAGCAATACTTCTGGAAACCTCTTGGACCTCTGCTTCTACTTCTGCGATGTCAGACCTGCAAGAAAATGTCAAACAAAAAAAATAAAATATAAGACACTGTTTGTGTCTTACGACAACAAAATATTTCGGTCTTTATAGATCGAACTGTCCCGAATTCAAAATCTCAACAACACCTTACCTATGAAAATATACTCTACTGAAAATTACTTACTCTGTTTCTATTACCTAATATTGTATCAACTTTTTTCTAAGTTCCACATTCAAAATTTTGTTTATCTAATTTGGATATTATTAATTTCAATTAGTGAAATAAAAAGACGAAAGTTTTAAATCAAAGTATAATTTAAATGTAATTCTCTTTGTTGCAAAAATTATTTATAAAAAAATTTGATAATCAATATAAAATAAGTTTCGAAAATCTCTGAATTTGTTTCTCTACATAGAGAGATCTTAACATTTATAAATTATTTAATACAGTCGGTTCTTAAACATCCATAAAACAGATCTGTTCTGGCTTACAAAAATTCTCTAAAAAACTTATTACACAAAATTTCATATGGCTCAAACATTATATGAAATTAAAGAAAGTCAGTTCATCATATGTTAGAAGCAGCATTGATATTCTACTAATCATATAGCATATTGTAATTAAACATCTTTCAATTAAAACTGAACTTTATACTTATTTTTCTCAATTAACATGTGCTTTACTTACCTGCTTTGAATAACAACTTTAAATTATCTAAAAGTTCAAAAATTCCTCTTATGTAAAAAAAATTTAGTTCTGAACAAAAAGGTATTTGACCTATTAAGTTACTAGGATATAATTCTCTAACTGGTTTTTATATGGGATTTAAGCATAAACATATCTTGCAAAAAAATTTAACATTAACATTCTTTAATAAAAGTTTCCTATAATTTGGAAAACGTTAAATCAAAGCTTTGACGTAATTAATACGTAAAATTAATTCTCTCAATAAATAGTTTTATAAGTACCTGAATGGTTTTGTTTTAACTGCTTGATGATGATGCCGCAAAACGTTCTAGACCAACCAAAATAACATAATACTCCATCTTATTGAAGTTTAAAAAGGTACGAACTTGGCATTTACTAGATGCAGCCCCTCAGACAGCTTCAAAACGAGTGATCCCACAATACATAATTACGCTCCAATAACATTACATGGAATTCTGCTTGACATACAAACGATTTAAATTTTCAATTCTACCATACTCAAACGTGCTTTCTTAAAATTTTATTCTTCAGACTAGCATACTTAAATGTGTCTACCTAAATGATACGGGGGTCGTATCGATACGTATCGATATATCGATACGCCGACCCAGCCCTAACTATGAAGTAGCCATCTAAACAAAAGTATGGTACTTCAATGTCCCTCAATCAATATTCCATATAACGTAAGATATGGTAATTTTTGCCTTGTAAAATAGACTCTAATTCATTGACCTTATTTCTGATTGATTGTACATTTTGATAAAAATGCATGAGTTTGGTTTAGTAATTTCTTGATCTAAAACTAGGTTAATTTTTGGTTACAACTTATTGCTATTACTTATATATATATATATATATATATATATATATATATATATATATGTAATTTGGCACCTTTGGCTACAATTTATTTAACCATACATCAAGTTTGACTACAAGGTGTCGTGTTTGACTACGTAGCTTAAGTTGACAGTTTAAAACATGGTATGTAGCGTTGAGTTTGGCTTCTCAAGTTTGACTACAAATTTATCTAACTTTGGGTTACACTGAATGGGTTATTAGTGGTTACACAAACTATATTAGTAACAAGATTTGATTAATGTTACATCACATTTTTAGCGTTTGCGTTTTCAGCATATGGCGCTTATAGCTAAAGTGCATACTGAATTAGGATAAATATTTTATACAGTTCATCAACCTAGTCTTGAAAATGTAGATTCCATTCATTTAAAATGCATTGATCCTTTTTGTATTAAAAGCTTTTTCAAGAAATACTCCGTGTCCAATGAACCGAATTAGGTTCAAAAAGCTGGGATTTATTACTAATCAATGAATGCAATTTCTAAATGAGCATGTTTCCTGTTTGTCAAAATAAGAAGAGCCTAAATTAATTTGTACTGAAATGAGAAAAGCACGTGGTCGCTTTACTGAAAGTATAAAAAAATTTAAATTTATTTTATAACTGATTTAGTCAGGAATTTGTCTTAAAAATTAACAATATCGATAATTAGTCAATGACGCCGGTATTGTTGACATTTCTACGTATAGGAGTTGGTTAAGGATATCAAAGGTTAATGATTCAAACCTCTTACTGATCACTTTTTTCATTTCTAACACAGTTTTGTAATTATATATTATATAACAAGTATGATCAGCTCAATATGTACATACATAATTTATTTATCGTCATAAACCCTCTTAATTTGAAAAAATTACATTATATTTAGGTAATTATAATTAAATTGTTTCTTAGTTGCTAGATATTGTGTTATTGTACGGAAGTGGATATTGGACCGGGATATTAAAATTTGTCCTGGTTAAAGATGATTGTGAAATAGAAACGTCTCTTTTATCTTTAAACATCCCATTAAAATTTGAACGTTGTTAAACTTTGATAATTAAAAAATATTGTTAGTCGTAAGTAAATTTAGAATGGTAGCCAAAATAGAAGTTTTAAATTCAATAAACACTTTCGGCAAAGATAATTTTAGTAGCGTGGTATTTTTACCAGTTGATTAAATTTACAAAAAAATTTTTACAATTTTATAAATTTACTCCCAAACTGCAGATTATAACACAAAAATTACACAATTTGATTATACTTGAATGTGTTTTTTATTCTGTTAAATCTAGTTGATTGCACGAAATAGTTTGATTAGTTGAAGATATTAAAAATCGTTACGTTGATATGATACATTTTATTGCGTTGGTGAGAGTATTAAAGTGTAAATGCCATAGAATAATAATACTCTCTTGCAAAATGAATTATTATTATTATTCTATGATAGATGCGAACTACCATAGAAAAAAAATATACATGTGTCTAAAAAGCCGAAACCCGTGAAAAAGATTGCAGGAGGATTCAAGATAATGTGCGCATATGCAAGATAACGGTAGCGGTTAATTTAAATATGTAAATAATGAATGGTCAGACTAAAGCTAATACCTATTAATTAAATACAATTATTATTTTGTATTAATTCTCAACATATCAAAAGTTACATTTTACTATTAGGTAATACATTTATTCATTCAAGAACTTCAAAGTCCCACGAATAAAGATGCCTTTATATTGATAATAATATTATATAATGCTTTTGAATCAAAAGATATTGAAGTTCACACTTATGTATGTTTATATAAGTAAGGTCAAGTTTTTAATAACTGCTTATTAAAATTGACACTACAGTACATACCAAAAAATAAAATCAGTGGCAAAACACATTCGAATGATGCATACAACCACGTATAATATTTGAATACATTAACCTATTTGATATGTAGTCACACACTTGCTGCAAATTAAAGAATTTGAAACTAATGTATAAGTAGAAAGACGAGATATGGTTGATACATGTAACGAAAAAAAAGCTTACCTACAATTAAGCAACCTTTTTTAATCCTTTTTAATCAGTATGACAATACCGCTGAGAGCTTAGCTTTGGGTTTTTCAGTTACACAACACTATTTTGAACTCTTGGCATACATGTTTTGCGTATGTGGTATTTTTTATACAACATACTAAGTGTAATCATGTATCTCTGCTTTAGTAAGGAAGCCTTGATACATATATAACTCGAGGGACTTGTACTGCATTTTTTTAAATTTAAAACCAATAAGTGACTAAAATGCTTTTTAACGTAAAAAATAATTTTAACGGCTTAGCTACTATTAAAACCACTTATAGCAAATTGCCTGAATTGTTACTGCTTTGAATACTTGGGAAAGTAGCCGAATAGTGTCTGATTGGATATAATTCATTAAAGCCACCTCCTTTAAAGCAATTGTTTGTTTTGGATATTTTTACTCTGATAATCATACCAACAATCCCACAAATTATGCAATCTTTTCCCAGTAACCATATGAATTCTGGGCATTTATTTCAATAATTAGAAGAAAGATATTTCATCAAATTTTGTTTTCAAATGAATGCAATGCAATTGTCCACAATTAATATGAAATAGTTAATGTTTCTAAATGAACCGTCATTAGCTAAACCTTATAACTAATATTTGTAGTTTTAAATTAACCGCTACCGCTATCTTGCACATGCGCACGTATCCTGGATCCTCATGCAATCGTCAAGGTAGTGTATTCTTGTTTGGAGACATAATACACTTTGCTAAAGAAATGACACGCGACGTTTTAAGGAAGACCAAATTTCTTTGCGCATGTCTAAAATCCGCCATTATTTTGTTAGTATATTAATCGAATCATAGAATAATAATAAGAATGACACGGCGTTTCTAAGAGACCAAATTTCTTCGTGCATGTCTAAAATCCGTGATTTTTTTTTATTTTTATATCAATAGAATAATAATACACTCACGCTAGCGTAGTGTATTATTATTCACTTTAACCTCTCTTTAGTTTATTGTACTGTTCTTCTTCTACGTTGTAATTTCACTTTGATAGGTTTCTTTATTACTTTAGACACTAAATTAAGTAATTTTTGCTTACAATAATCAATTTAAATATTTAAAGCAATTTCTAGCCCAACGATTTTAAATTTTCCGCTGCATCTGTGTACCTACAGGATAATGGCCGAAGGTTATGTATTTTGATACATGAAAACAATGTACTTACGAACCTTAAACTGTATATACAACCGGAAGAGACCCTACAATATATACAGTGTCAAAATAGTATGTCAGGGACAACAGAAAGGGACAGACAGACGTGGAGGAATTCCCATCCTTGTTTGTTTCATTATCCGCCATACGCCTAACCGACAAAGATTGTTTGTTTTTCGTTGTAGTGATTTATATATATTTCAGTTTTCATCAATGAAAATCCATAAAGTAGGGTTGTGTATGCCATACAATTAAAATGGTTATGTATTGTTCCGCGTATGGATGCAATAATTTACAAGATAAAAGAAGTGAAGTTTAGTTTCATAGGTGAGTAGTTAAACATAAATACACTTGTACAAAATTCATGGGTGGCGACAATTAAAGAGGACAAGTGGAAACTTTCTAAAAGTAGCGGATTACGCAGTAATCACTTTCAAAAAAATGAATACATAATTAAACCCGAATTTATTGCTATTACGAGGGCAAATTTTTTTTCAAGGTCCGATCGGTCGCAAAATAAAAACCACCGTACAAATCAAAAATTATTTATTTGTAACAAGTACTTACATAATTACTCTATTTTTCTACATAATCGCCACTCAGATTTAGACATTTGTCGTAGCGTGGTACCAACTTCTCAATACCCTCGTTGTAGAACGTAGCCGCCTGTGTTTTCAGCCATGTTTGTACGCTGGTTTGCAGAATGTCTGTGCCAAAATGTTGGTACTGAAGTTTTTCGCTCACAATGACGTAGAGAGTTGACCTTGAAATTTCAGGAAGTGAATCGCTCAATTCAGAAATTGTGAACCGACGATTTTCTCGAATTGCCACATCCACTCGCTGAACGAGATCATTGGTTGACACTGACTTCCTTCCCTGACCGCCTGCATCATGAACATCTGTACGTCCTGCTTTAAAGTTTCTGCACCATTGTCGCACTTTGCTGTCACTCATTGAAGTTTCGCCGTACACAGTACTTATTCGTCAATGAATTTCGGCTGCATTACACCCCTCAGTCTGAAGGAATCGAATTACCGCACGAACTTCACGCTTGGCGGGGGATGCTATTGTTGTAGACATGTTTACGTGCTATCTACGTGAACACAACTAAACGGATGTGATGCGACGCGATTGACAGTCATACTAGTGACGCTGCGCAACACATCTGCGCACTGGTTTATCCGATTTTTAGGGGAGTTTTTATTTCGCGACCGATTGGACCTTGAAAAAAATAGCCCTCGTATAACAACTTTGCATAATGTTATTTTATGTTGCATACTTCTACTATGTCATTTTAATGTTACTACTTACGTAAAGGCAATATTTTCAATATAACAGTATTAATGTTTACTAAATGTAGTATGATTAATCTATAAAGGTATAAGGTTAGTTAGATAACACATAAGTTGTTGAACAATGAAAAGTTGATGAAGTATCGTCTTAATTTTTAATAAGTATAGTTAATATTATTGTAGCAGGCTACCGCTAACGCATTTCACCAATTTAGAACAAGTAATAACAAGAGTCTTTATCACTCACTGTTCACAAGTCTAATTAACAGTATATGCCTTATTTATAAATGTTTTCAGTCGAATTAACAATGAAGCACTATCAAACTAATGAATTTACAAGCACTAGTATCTTCTTAAACTAAATCCTTAACCATAAGTCTTCTTGACAACACTAAACACTACTATAGTTTATTTATTCCCCTTTTGTCTATTTATGTACAAGCTGGCGGTACAATATGTACGTTCACATAACACTAATTTATATTTACTATAGGACTTTTAAAACGTAATGACCAACTAACTATACACGATTTGGTTATGGACTAACTGCTTTATACTCATCACCCATCTTATATATATCCTATAATTAACTAGATGATTCATAGTCTGGTGTTTGGTCAAATGTTTGAGACTTCTGTAGAATACACTTCGGTTATGCAGCTTGCGTGTTTGATGGGTTGCCTAATAGTTCGTAAAATTACCAGTAACAATTAATTATAATAATAATTATCCTTTTTACTAGAAATAATCCCACTTGTCATATTAATTGTAATCATATTAATGTTTGTAATGCTGTTTTACTTAATGTCATGTATCATTCTGTAGTGCAGTACAAAATGACTGAGATATTTTTAATATTCCAAACAAATTTACAAAATATATTATTTCAAATAATGTAGAAAGAAAACTATTAATCTACATAGACATTGTAATTAATTGCTTACTCTGTAACTAAGTTATATACCGGTTAAACTTGTAATAACTATATGAAATAATAAAATATAAATTTGAATACATTTACTTATATAAGTAAAATAAGGATAGAGATTTCACCATCTTGCGGGTTGCATAACTTGAAAATATGCCTCGCTCCAAATACCTATTGGGTCCTTCCAGGGCTTCAATTCTCGAGTTATTTTCGTATACGAAAAGTTTATCACTTCGTACAAAAAGATACAAAGTCGATTCTTGAGCGGGCGGATGAATGTTCGCATACGAAAATTACATCGTCTGCTTGTTGGCGTGCGAATTTCTCTTTACGTATACGAAACAGCGGCCGGCCTATGAAATATCATAGTTCTAACCTCAACTTTCACTGTTTCTTGTTTGTTTATACGTTCTTTTTTCAATTTTGTATAAAGTTAGGATAGTATTATTATTATAGATTTGATGGCTTTGGGAGATCAAATTAACTTGGCTGCTATAGCAGGATTAGAAGAAGCGGAGTTGCTTGAGGGGTTAGGTGATAGACAATTTCATACCTTTGTCAACCCCCTTGAGTTTTTAAATGATAAAACATTTGTGAAGTTATTTAGACTTGACAAAAGCAGCACTCATAATTTAATTGATATCTTAGAGACCTTATTAACACCACCTAGTAGAAAATCCTGCTTAAGTGTTACGAGAAAAGTAAACTGCATTTTATAATAAAATAATGCCTTTACAAAATCAATACATCTAGCGCTAAAAAGTTTGCTATAACCTTTAAAACGTTAAACAACATTCGCGATACCAACCTAGTTTCTTGGTGATATATAACTAAGTATCCAACTTTGAGTGTGGTTTCATTCATTATGGCAATGTTGACAAATTTCTATGGGAATAATATTCGTATTCGAAAAATGTATTTCGATTGGTGTTCCAGAATAGCAATGAGTGTTCGTATACGAATTCTGTTGTACGAAATGCTTCGTATACGAATTATTTCGTAGGAACTCGAGAATTGAAGCGCAGTTGTATATGCAGTTCAATGTTTATGAAGTGTCGTTTCTTTGCGAAATGTATTTTTATTCTATGATAGAATATTAATATACGCACCCTAGCAAATTGTATTATTCTGTGGTATATTATTCAACTTCCCTATGGTTTATTATGCTGTTCTTGTTCTACGTTGTAATTTCACTTTAAGTTCCTTGTAAATAGATTTCACATTGCTTATTAATGGTAATTTTTCGGTGTGATTACAGTATATATAAAAATGGTTATTGATAATTCAATATCATACTGCGACTAAGGTTTGAACATCTGTATAGAGTTAAAAATAATTGCGATTACTAATTCAATACGCTTGTTGAATTTTATCTAATAATTTTTATTCTCCTTATTAGCCTAAATTTAAATGTTTAAAGAAATTTTTAACCCATCTTTTTTTAAATTTACCACTATGGCTCTTGGTAATGTATTTTTGACACTTGAAAAGCAATGTAATTTATGAAGAGTGTCATTTCTTTAGCAAAGCGTATTATTAATTTAATGATAACTACTGATTATGTTCTATCTCCTTCCAATTCAACAGCAAATTTAGAACCCACACATTCCTATTGCACAACAACCAGCGTCGTCGAGTGTCATCTGTTGAAACGATAGTTTGATTTGAAATTAGAATTGCTCAAATTTATTGTTGTAGTTGGTTCAATTACAGGTCTATTGCAAATGTTTGTTTACTATAACTTGTTTTGAGATGCTCATCTTTATCGTTAGACTGTAAATATGACGAGTCTCCCAATAGTATGGACTTGGCACTTGACCTTGAATGTATGTTATATAAACAACGCATTTTCTTAGCGCGGTTAAGAGCAGGTTTGACAGTAACGCCCTGAATCTGATATTGGTAAACATAACATTGACATAACCAAGGATATTGAATTTTTGTATTCTTAGCAAATTTTAAAGGTTTGAGATGGCTTGTATAGTCATTGTCTAGAAGTACTAAAACTTAATACGCCCTATAATTTCTTGAAAGCATGCCCTATATTAGTTTCAACTAGATAAACAGATTATGCTATTTCCTAAAAATATTAAATACATAATATTCTAGGATTTCACTTGTCAAGTTGTCATCAGATCAAGGTCAGATGCCAAGTCCATACTGTGGAGAGACTCTCGTTAAATATGCTGATGCTGCAACCATATGTATGATATGCTGCAGAAAGTGCGCGTTGCGATTGGCTGGCGATGCTATCCGTGTAAACCAATTTTTGTATGATGTTTATGTGTTCTTTATGTTTATCAACAAATATTCTGTCAGTTTACCTAATATATACTTTGGGTATGAGTTGCATCTAATGCTTGCAAGTACCCCTATATTTGATTTTCCAATGCTCCACCCAAAGGTACTAGATTGGTCAGGAAGCGAGTTTTTTTTTAACCTGGAAATTTTGAGTTTTGCCGAACCCTTCCTGTTCCCAGCAAGGCAGCGATTTTAAAAATGCATGACAACACTCACACACGGGACCTGCATTTTACCTCTCATCCGAACGATGGCATATTTTTTTGAATAATGCTCATCCTAACATTTTTCACAGCGGACCCAGTCAGCATTCGAACCCCGGACCTTGGGCATAGTATTCACATGCATGCCAACTACGCCACGGAGCCACCTTGGCTTGCAAATACCTTACATGTGATTTTTTCCAATACTCCACCCCGAAGGTACTACATTCGCCAGGAACCGAGTTTCCTTTCCTTGGAAAATTTGGAATTTCGCCTAACCCTTGCTGTTCCAAGCAAGGTAGGGATCTTTAACGTGCGTGACAACACTCACACACGGGACCTCCATTTTATCTCTCATCCAAACGAGGGGGTATTTTTGTGAAAAATACTCGCCTAACATTTTTCAAGCGGACCGTGTTGGGATCCGAACCCGTGACCTTGGGCGTAGTAGTCACACACATACCACTACGCCACGGAGCCGCCGTTTGCAAATACCGCGGTCATAGAATTTATTGATGTATATTATATTGGCTTTTGTTTGCTATTTTTAAGGTAATTTCTAACTACACTCAAAACAACGTGATAATTTGTCGAAAAAGAAAAGGTAAGGTTTCCTCTTTGTGTCTAAAATAGATCTTACTGTTACGAACTATTAGGCAACCCGTCAATCACCCAAGTTGCATAATCGAGGTGTATTCTACAGAAGTCTAAAAAATTCCAGCAAACACCAAACTACAAATCATCTAGTTATTCTAAGGGTATATATTGAAACATATGTGACACATCATGTCCATTTATATATTGTTGTCAATATGGTTATCGCGCTCTGCGGTCTGCGCCGTTTGTTGTGATGCAGTTCGGTATAAGATACGGTCGTGAATATATGTATGTGAAGCCCGTAATATATTATTTGTTATTATCATATACTTAAATAATATGTATTGCAATTGTAAACTGTCAAATACTGTACTGGATATTTGTCCTAAATACAAAACATACGGTCACTAGCATTTGTTGTATGTGTATTAAATACAGGACAGAGCTTTTCATAAAATCGAATATGTAACATGGTGATAGCGGTAAAACGTGTATTAACAGTGCCGGTATTGTTCTGTGTTTTTGTTTCCCACTGGAACATAGTGCGAAAATAAAAACCTTCAATACGTGTACGAATACAGGTGCTTTGAGATAATAAAGGTTAGGATTAATAACCTTGTGTAATAGTTATTTATAACTAGGAGATTCAAAAGCAACACGTGTATAATTAAAAACATATTTCGGGTATCAGGTTATGATACTAACGTTAAATACTGCCGTGCTCTGGAAATAATTGATATTTATTAATTTTTTTCTTTTTGAATATACTCCGCTAATTTTAGGCATAATGACAGACCAGTGTCGGTCTCCCGATCCTTTTTCTTTTACGGGGGATATTACTGCAAACTGGAAACTTTGGAAGCAAAAGTTTGAATTTTATTTGCTTGCCAGCGGCAAGCAGGAGAAGAAAGACAATGTTAAAATTGCTGTTTTACTAAATTTACTCGGGGATGAAGGTATCAAAATTTACAATACCTTTGAATTTGCCGAGGGTGAAGACAGCACAAAATTACATGTGATTCTAGAAAAGTTTGAAAAACATTGTACGCCGGTTGTAAATCCTGTATACGAACACTTTAAGTTCTTTAAGAGAGAACAATCACCGGGCGAAACTATAGATCAGTTTGTAACCGCCCTAAGGCATTTAGCAAAAACATGTGATTTTCAAGAAAAAGATATCCTCATTAGAGATCGTCTTGTTTTGGGTGTTCGAGATTCTCGTATACAAGAGAAATTTTTACAGGAAAGTGATCTTCAACTTGAAAAAGCGATTAACATTAGCCGCGCTATGGAAAACAGTGCCGCAACCCTGAAGGAAATATCAAAGCAAATGGTTTCTGTAAACGCTGTTAGTCGCAGGAACTTTTTTAAAAATAATTACAACACCCCCTCTACTAGCAGGCAGGACCAAAACGAATCAAGACATATGGGAAATTTCAGGAATTTCCATGCAGATATCAAAAATTATGACGGTACCTCATCATCAAAAACAGGTAATCCTGGAAATTGCATGAACTGTGGGAAAGTTCATGAGCAAGGTAAGTGTCCTGCTTTCAATAAGATTTGTAGTTTTTGTAAACGAAAAGGACATTTTTGAAATTATTGTCTTAAACGCGTAAACGTTCGCGAAATAACCGATTCAACAGTAAATATGGTCAGTGAATATACTGATAATTTTTCAGATTTTTGTGAAGATAACACACAAGAGGAACGCGATAATTTAGTAGTTTGGACTGTCACGGTTTCTGCAATAGACAAAAATTTTGTAGAATGGGTTGAATCCGTGCTAATCGAAAAAGTGCCGATAAATGTTAAAATAGACACCGGTAGTCAAGTGAACACTTTAAATATATCGGATTTTGAATCTATGAATTTGTCGCGTAGTGAACTTTCAAAAAATCCAACTACTTTATTTTCTTACACTGGACACAAAATACCAGTAATCGGTCAAATATATCTAAAATGTAACTACAAAGAAAAAAACCAAAAAGTTTTATTTTATGTTTTAGAATAAAAAAAAATTCTGTTCTATACTGGGACTAAAATCTGCTTACGATTTGGGAATTATTTTAACTAAAGACGAATCGCTTTCCAATAATGTTTGCTCAATTAAACAAAACAATAATTTGGAAAATATTATACAAACAAATGCATCTGTTTTTTCTGGTGTGGGGAGAGTGAATAAAGAATTTAATATAGTTTTGTCGGAGAATGCTGTACCTCATATTAGCGCCGCTAGAAAAATTCCGATCGCGATCAAGGTAAACATTAAAAAACAACTTGATAAAATGGTCGCTGATAATCTAATCACGCCAGTGACCACACCTACCGATTGGGTACATCCAATTGTTTTTGTACCCAAAAGTAATGGTGACATGCGGATATGTATGGATCCACGAAAATTGAACCAATACATTAAACGAGAACATTTTGAAATTCCCACTCAAGAAGTATTGTTTTCACAATTAGCAGGTGCAAAATATTTTAGCTTACTAGATGCTTCGTCCGCATTTCTACAACTACCGTTGAATTACGAAAGCTCTCTGCTTTGCACTATAGCAACGAGTTTTGGCAGGTATCGATACTTGCGTTTACCCTATGGTATCTCATGTGCTCCTGAAATGTTTCAGCGCTGCATTTATGAAATTTTAGGTGACACAAAGGGATGTTTAACATATTTTGACGATATATTAGTGTATGGTGCTACTATCGAGAAACACAATCACAATCTAAGTGTCGTTTTGTATAAAATAAGAACCAGCGGCCTAACACTAAATAGGGAAAAATCGGAGTTTTGTGTAACCCGGATTAAATTTCTCGGACATATAATAAATAGTACCGGTATTTCACCGGACGAAAAGAAAACTGAAGCAATCCGCACGATGAGTTCCCCTAAATCTGTAAAAGATTTGCAACGTTTTTTGGGAATGTTATGTATTTATCTCGATTTATTCCCAATATTTCTACAGAAACAAATACTTTAAGAAAACTTTTAAGTTCAAGAAACGAATTTCTATGGACTGCCGTCGAAAACAAATGCTTTAATAACTTAAAACATCTCGTTGCCTCAGCAACTACTTTAAGTTACTTTGATCCGTCTAAACTTACAATTTTATCAGTAGATGCCAGCCCCTATGGCCTAGGTGCGGTAATACTCCAGAATAATAAACCTATAGAATTTGCTAGCGTTTCCTTAACATCAGTACAACAACGCTACAATCATATCGACAAGGAACTTTTAGCCGTTGTATTCGGGTGTGAACGTTTTCATTACTATCTTTTTGGGCAGCATTTTCACATTCAAAGTGACCACCGTCCGTTGTTGGGTCTTATAAAAAAACCATTAGACGAAATGTCTCCACGAATTCAACGACTTGTTGTCAAACTTTTAAAGTACTCTTTTACTCTTGTTTACGTTCCTGGGAAAAAACTTCAGGTTCCGGATACTCTAAGCCGTAACCCTACACAAGAAATCATTAATACTGATTTCTTAGATTCCAACCTGAAAGTTTATTCAGTTATTGCTACCAGACCTGAAAACCAGCTACGGCTACAACACGCAATTAACGAAGATTGCTCATTACAGCAAATTAAACACTTTGTTAAAAATGGCTGGCCTAGTAATAAAAATAATGCCTCATTAGAAGTTCAAAAATTTTGGAACATTAAAAAATGATATTTATCTACACGAAAATGTTTTATTTTATAACAAGCGACTGATAATACCAGAAAGTTTAAAATCAGAATTTCTCAACTTGGTACACCAATCTCACCAGGGTGTAGTTTCCTGTAAAAATCTAGCATCCCAATGCATGTATTATCCCGGTTGGAGTTCTGACAGAAAAAAAAGTTTTAGAATGTGAGATTTGCCAGTTTTATTCAAAATCAAATCCCAGAGAACCTCTTACTCCCCATGAAGTGCCGGATTTGCCTTGGCAAAAAATTGGAGTAGATTTTAAATCTCTCAATACACAGGATTTTCTTGTGATTATTGACTACTTCAGCAAATTTATTATTGTAAACAAAATACCTAATAAAATTGGAATTACTGTAATATCAGGCCTAAAAAACATATTTTCGGTAAACGGTTTACCGCAGGAATTAGTATCTGATAACGGACCTCTTTTTGATTCGCTTGAATTTAAAAATTTTGGAAAATTATACGACATAAAATTAACTAACTCTAGTCCGTATTATCCTCGATCAAATGATGATTGAAAGAACTGTACAAACAGCTAAAGGTTTATTACTAAATGTTTACAAGACGGAAAAGATCCGTTTTTGTCTGTTCTTCAGTATAACATTACACCCAAACAAAACTTACCTGCACCGTGTAATTTGTTGATGGGTAGAAGATTACGGTCAACTCTACCTGTTGGCCAGGAAGTTCTAAAACCTATATTTCCTATAAGTGGTATAAAGGAAACATTAAAACTTTCCCAGCAAAAGCAGAAGGAGCGTTACGACGTTTCAACACATAAACTAACCAAACTCGTACCCACACAACCAGTTGCAGTTCAACAAAAAACGCGTCAGTGGCGTCACGGTAGTGTTTTAAAAAAGTTTGGCCCAAATGATTATAACGTTGAAATAGATGGAACCGTTTATCGAAGAAACAAGCAACACCTCAAGCCATTGCGAATGTCGTTGCCAACATATTTAAATAGCAAACAAAATGACGCAAAGGACATTGAACCTATTTTGTTTCAGCCCCCAGTAACCACTGCGCCTAAAGAGAACCTAACGGTTACAAGAAGTGGTAGAGTCAGCAAACCACCCGATAGATTAAACTATAAGTGACTAATCAATTCTTTTAATTTTTTATTTGAAAAAAGGGCGTGTAAATATTAGGCAACCCGTCAATCACCCAAGTTGCATAATCGAGGTGTATTCTACAGAAGTCTAAAAAATTCCAGCAAACACCAAACTACAAATCATCTAGTTATTCTAAGGGTATATATTGAAACATATGTGACACATCATGTCCATTTATATATTGTTGTCAATATGGTTATCGCGCTCTGCGGTCTGCGCCGTTTGTTGTGATGCAGTTCGGTATAAGATACGGTCGTGAATATATGTACATATGTGAAGCCCGTAATATATTATTTGTTATTATCATATACTTAAATAATATGTATTGCAATTGTAAACTGTCAAATACTGTACTGGATATTTGTCCTAAATACAAAACATACGGTCACTAGCATTTGTTGTATGTGTATTAAATACAGGACAGAGCTTTTCATAAAATCGAATATGTAACATATATAAGATCGGTGATGAGTGTACATCAGTTAGTTCATATGCAAATGTCGAATATAAATCATATCGTGTATAATTAGTTGGTCATTACGTTTTGAAAATCCTATAGTAAATATAAATTTGTGTTATGTGAACGTGCATATTGTACCTCCAGCTTGTACATAAATAGAAAAAAGGGTTAATAAATAAATTATAGTAGTGTTAGTGTTGTTAAGAAGACTTATGGTTAAGGATTTAGTGTAAGAAGATATTAGTGCTTTAAATTCATTAGTGTGATAGTACTCCCATTGTTAATTGGACTGAAAACATCTATAAATAAGGCATATACTGTTAATTAGACTTGTGAATAGTGAATAATAAAAACTTTTGTTATTACTTGTTCTAAATTGGTGAACGCGTTAACAGTAGCCTGCTACATTATTATGCTATTGTTTTTAAATATTTTTATGGCAAGGTAGTTTTCTAGTTATTGTTTTCTTTTTGCATCATAAATTGTAGGTTTTGTAGTATTTATTTAATTCATGATATTCCTTAAAATATACCAATTGAGTTGACTTGTCGTAAAATTATGTCAACAGTGGTGTTCTGGTTGTCTGAAGTCACCATGTGAATGCTTTGTAGTAACAGATAATATTTATCTAGAAGTTAAAATATTGTATAAACTTATTGTACATTAACATTAAAGGCATGACATACACAGAAAATATTTACAAATCTTTGTGTGCGTAATTAAATTACAAATGTTTTTAACACTAGAACTGAAATTAATTGGTTTGTAAAGTTTTCGAACGCGTTTCTATGTTAAAGAATTAAATATACGGCTTCACGACGAATACTTGGTCTGGTGTCGTGTAGGTGAAGATGATGTTCATGGTTGTAAGTAACCCTGACGCGGGTTATGCTAAATGCAATGCATTACCTCATGGAAGTGATTGTAGCCGCGTTTCTATATTTTTGCTATCTGGCGGTTGATGGACTGACGCCAGCATACGGACGACTTTCTTTGTTGGTATAAATTAAAACGGGCTGGTAACGGAATGTTCTCAACTCTGGCGTGCCTGTTAACGTCACGTTCTATAGGAGGTGGTACTGAAGTGGAGAGACTCCAACATATGGCGGGATCCTGTCCGTTATGCTATGAGAGTTCACTTCATTTTATCCTGTTAACCTTTTGATCATGAGATATTTTGAAAGACAACTTTTAGTGCACGAGGAGCTTGGCGACTTCCATCTTGCACTTTCGATAAGTTCCCTCCAAGAAGCTAGATGGCATACTTAAAGAGAGAACAACAGCAAGTGATTTGCTCTAACGCTTGGATTTTCTTTTATACTAAGGTTTTGTTTGTATTGTATGTTCGGACCACAGATAACCTATCTCTTTAGGTACTTCACGGCCATACTAGAAGTTCTGATTTTGCACACAACCGCCCTTTTACGATTGGGAGCAAAATCTACTACAGAGGGATCTTTAAATTCTCACTATTCAAATTACCTTCACCAATTTCAGTTTCAGATATGAATACTACCCTACCCCAAATTCGGAATATAAAAATATTCAATTCTGAACCCAATCAGTATAACCTTAATCTTGTAACACACGGGAAATCATTTGATGTATTGTTCATTATATTAGAAAGTATACCTACCTATAATATGTATATAGATGTAATAAATTCATAAATACAAATTAAATAATCACACGATGGTGTAAGATAAAAAACAGAATAATGGACATTTTAATTTAATTTCCTTCATTGGGCACACAAACACTATACAAATATGTGGGATTAGATTATACAGTAAAAGTGGGTGCTTGATGATCACACCACCTAGGTATTGCAAGTAATAATAGAACTATAATTGATTTTGTATTAACTAATAATAATAATTAATGTAATGGCGACAGTACATGATTGCTCTAAGATCACAGATCACGCAGTTATCTCCGTTAATTTTAGTAAAGTAGCTAATATTTACAAAATAAAAAAGTTAGACAATTACCTACAAGTAATTTAAATCGTATTAAATTAAATTTAATCAAATGCAATTGGCTAAAGAGTCTATGGATGTGAATTTATTATAGTGAAATTCTTAATTGTGCTAACACGATGGATGAAGTAGCACCAATTGTATCAGTTGCCAATAGTTAAGTTACTTGCCTAATAAACTAAAGTAAAGATTTATTAACAAAAAGCCACTATAACTTATAGTATAAACTACTACTGTACACTAAGAAACGAAGTTCTAATTATAATAATGACGACGCGATAAACGTTTATACACAGAAGTCACTAAACTAATATAAAATAAACTACTACTATACTAAAAAAACGAAATTGTAATTATAATAATGAACACAGGATAGACGTACGACTGTATAATAAATTAATAAGAAAACCAACAAACATTAAATATTATTGCAAATGACAAATGTCAAATGCAAGGCTACTTTACACGCATGTCTCTTGAATTAATATCGCCCCCTAGGGGATGGTAGGAAAAACAAAATAATCACGTAATTGTTCCATTCATGCGTATTTACGCAAAACATCTAAAGAGATAGGTTATCTGTGGTTCGGACGATTTGTATTTCGAGGAATGTTTGACGAATTCATTATTCACGCCATTTATTTGCATTCTGCGTGACTTTGGGTTAGTTAGTTTCGAGTATGGCTGGTTGCATATTCTTACACGATAAAAAACATCACATGAGGCGTAATTATGAATACTCCTCGCTTTTCGAAACAAATTTCTACAAACATATTGTAAAGTAGGTATTTCATACTAGAAGTTGCAGGCTACGGAAGTCTGACGCACGCTCAAAAAATGGCATCATGGATTGCACCTTATCAATAAGTATAAGCTGTAAAATCTTCCAACCAAAAACGTTATGTTTAACGATGATAGCGCAAATACGTGTGTCCAGAAACACCATCCGGTGTTGGCACGCATCCACTGTATACGTTATACCAGATATTTACATTATGGCTTGATCCATTATTATAACGTCCTTGCTTCCAACCCAGTCCGTGCTGTTGCGATATCTCGGTGACAGAAATCTAGTTCGTATTTATTTTTCTAAAATAACCGTAGCGATATAAATGGCACGCAATTTAAACTGATGTTGGATGTTATGAACTTCGATTAAAGAGCTTCGGTTTATGGAATGGTATAAAAGATTAGAAAATCGATTTTTATATGTAGTTTATGCTTCTAAGATAACCGCCTTCTTCAACATGCATTATCTTTATAGTTGTATTATCGAATTCTTATAGTTTGTAGTATATGAGTATTGCTAAGATTTATGTCGTTTAATCATTATGTACATTCTGCACATTTTTGAAATGTTTGTTGTTATTTTGTGTTAAGAAGGTTTTTTCGAACCTCACTAATTCAATCAGTTTAAAAAGTAAGGATTTTAAGAATGTTGTTGCAACGTTGCCACATTGTAGGGGATGGGATTGTAAGATATAACCGCTCGGTTCATGATTGGCTTAAAATCGTTTTATTTTGTTAACAGTTCTTGATTTTTTTATTATCACTGCTTAAATTAATAACTATACAGCACTAAAAAATGCAAACTATTCATAGTCAATGTAAGAAAATTATTATTTGTCAGAAAAATAAACTCCGCCGATAATCTAAAAGAGCAAAAAGGTTCAAAGAACGGGCTGACTGAAAAACAAACTACAAACAATCTATACTGTTTTAAAAATTAAAAATATAATTAATTTATTCATAATTAATTTATAATTGGTGTGATCAAACTAAATCACCTTCGATAACATGAACTTGGCATGTGCAAAAACTGCATTCGAGAGTCGTTTCTGATTTGTGTATTCTGTGATAGTTTTATTTCAGTAGCTATTGTTCAATTGCATTTAACTAATAAAAATAACTACAATCTTGCAATATCTCTAATTACGACTAATACATTGGCAATGAATCGCGCACAGAAGATATTAGCATTACTGGAACGCAAAGAGGAACCTGAATTATTAGTGAAATATTCAAAGGTGATAATCTTTTATCAAATTTGAGGTTATAATTTTCAAAACTAATTTTCAGAATTGGGTCGCCTCTCATGCCAGGAACAACGATAATATTTCGTTCGGATGCAGTATACCCCCAGTATCTAACACCAAAACCTCTTCAGAAAAAGTTTGCTTTGCAGTATCAAATATTACATTTAATTCCTTAGAGTCGACACACAGCAGTGCTCCTTCAGCTTTAAATTGTGATTTAACTGATATTGAGTGGGATAATATACTTATTATTGACAATATTACCACTGCTGAAAGTGAAAATGAAAATGCAGCACTTGTAGATCACTTTCCGATGTCTTCAAATGTTATGGATTCACTTATGCCAGCAAACCAGTACCGTATTAAAAATGTATTTGATAAAGCAGTACACAAAGAAGAGTGTGGGATACACCCACAGTTGAGCAGTTACGATAATCTTGATTTAGGTAATAATAAAAAACAATTGAATTTCAAAATATCCTTCTCTTGCTATTTTTGATTATTAACATGTAATTATATAATTAGGCGTGCAGACACCAGACCAACATAACAACCATTTTGAGATGACACAGCATGCTAGTAGTAGCAAGGCAGCCCAAGTCGATCATCGTAGCTTAAAAGTCTGTTCCTCCAAATCTAATTCAAAAAAATATTATTGTTTATATTGTGAAAAACTGGTTACAAATTATGGAAGACATTTACTTGCTTCACACAAAAACAATCCTAAAGTAAAGGAAATCACAATTCTTCCAAAAGGTAAGGTGTTTCTAAAATTTTATTAAGTGCGTAAGAAATTAATCAGACAAGCTTTATACTTATTTCTTTTTATCATATAATTACCATAGTTTTCAACGAACTTCGTTTGTTTATGAAATCTATTTGTCTGTGTGTCTGTCTGTCTGTGTGTCCGAGGCCTTTTTAATGGTCAGACATCAATGTGTGATACATCAATCGATTCAGCTTGCTGTCCAGAGCTTAAGTTTTGATGTCAGTTAAAATCGGGCCCACGGGGACGCCGAGCCCCCGGGAAAATCCACAGGGATAATTAAAATTTTAAATAAGTTTAAAATCAATATGCGACACATATTTGAACAATTTATGGCATTTCATGCCAATTATTCCAATATTATAAACATTGTTTAAACTTAAATTTTGATTACCGAAAATAATTAGATTCATATAAAAAAAAATTTCTTATCTTATTGATGAGAACTAATATATAGCTTTTAAAATATTTATTCAATAAAATAAAATATATTAAAATGTCTCTTTTGTTGTTTATAAATTTTTGTATTTTATCTGAAAACTTATAATTATTACAACATTTTAATTTTAATTTCTTTAATTTGTTTTAAATTAAGTCTACATTTGGAAGTTCATTGCGACAATGCCTTGCATTTTCAACTTGTTATTTCTGAAATTGTGCTGATTTTAGGATGTGTAGAAAGGCGTAAAAGGATAGCTGACCTGAGGCGTGAAGCTCAGTTTAAGCACAATGTTGATTTAAGTATTAATACTGGGTCCATAATAGTTAAAAGAAGACCATCTGATATTAAAAACCGTACTGTTTTTCATTATAAGCTCTGTCCTAGCTGCAAGGAAATGTTTTCAAGGCTTTCATTAAGAGCTCATTATGCTAAATGTAAACGTTCTGATATAATAACTGGGAAGGATGTTTTCGTCAAAAGCAGAATGATACAGATGTCTATTCACAGTAAAGCTAGTCCACGCTTAATGTATGTTCTATCTCGTAGTAAGGAAGATGCGGTTACTTCTGCTTTTGCCTATGATGAATTAGCAATAGTGTATGGCAATAAACTTGTACAAAAATTTACTAATGAAAGACATAGTTCTATGATTCGTTCTCGCTTACGTGAGGTAGGAAAATTCTTACTTGAATTTAAAAAGAGAAACCCAGAAATTAATTGTTTTTACGATGTATTTGATCCCATACATTATGATGAAATGGTAAACGTTATAAATATTGTAGCAGGTTTTGACGATTCAACAGGCCACTACCGTGCTCCTTCAACTGCGTATAGTTTAGGTCTACATCTGAAGTCTGTTGCAGTTATGCTACATGCTGAATGCATTAAAAAAGGTGACAAGGATAAAAAAGCTATGGTGGAAGATATTAGCTTAATGAGAGAGGGCTTCCAAACTGATATAAATAAAACCGCTGGAGAAAATCAGAGTGAAATTAAAAGACATAAGAAAATAAGATTACCGACTGCAGCCGATATATCAGCATTCAAACAGTTTCTGGAGAAGGGTAGAAAAGAGGCCTACATATCATTAAAAAATACATTCACAGATGTTGCTTGGAAAAAGTTAGCTGATATGACATTACTATCACTTCAATTATTTAACAGAAGGCGGGCAGGAGAACTAGAAACGATTTTAATTGAAGATTATTACACGTATGAATTTGCTGATAAAAATGACACCGCACTTCAAAATTTACCACAACAGTCAAAAAATGCAGCTAGGTATTATGCACGTTTTTTTATTAGAGGCAAGAAAAACAAACGTGCTGTACCAGTTATAATTTCTAAAGAGTTTATAAAATACATTGATATTATACTGAAGCATCGTGCTGCTTACGGTGTACCAAAAACTAACCCATATGTTTTTGGTACACAAGGAGAAGTTTACCATACCTATTTACGTGCTTGTCAACTGATGAGATATTATTCAAAAATATGTGGTGCACCAAATCCCGAGTCTCTTAGAGGTACTGAACTTCGTAAGCAGATTGCAACAGCATGTGCTTTATATAATTTGTCAGATCCCATGGTGGAAGATATGGCTAATCATTTAGGACATCATATTGATATCCATAAAAGAATTTATCGTCAATCTACTACTAGAGAGGTGCCTGTAGTGGTTGAAATTTTGCTAAAAGCTTTAGGGGTGGACAACATAAATGACTCTAAAGATACTGGTAACATTAAATGTAATAATGTGGATCACGTAGAGGAACCTGGAACTTCTATCTATTCACCTAGTTCAGATGAAAATGACATTTCCTTAGGAGATTCTCGCAATAAGTTTAATAAATCGTCCTCTACAGAAAAACGACGGAGTTTTGGTTAGTCTTCTGTTATTATATAAACACTTGAACGCAATAAATCGATGACAATTTTAATATAGAAAACAGCAATTCTATTGGCATTGTTGTTTAACCATATATAGCTGATAATTAGTACTCATTCCTTCTGAAATCTGTCATCATTGTGTTAAACTATTATTAGATTTGCTAGAAAACTTTCTTTACTTGATGACATGTCTCAAACGGCAGAAACTAAGGAATTTGTTAAAATATGGATTTGTTTTAAACTGTTCAATTAGTTTACAACTCATTTTGTTTGTCCATTTAAACAAATTCTATTATACAACATTTTTTATATAGTTTGTCTTATACATGCATTATTTTACTTCCTACAGATGGTGCTGTTACTACCAAAAGGGTTTCCTGGACTACCCCTGAAAGGAAAGCAATTGAACAGGAGTTCGAGGAACATATTGAGTGTAGAACACTACCCTCATATGCAGAATGTCAACAAATTAAGGAGCAAAACCCTTGTTTGTCAAAGAGAACGCCTCCGCAGATTAAGGCTTATATTGCCCATCAAACTAAAAATAAAAATGCTTGTCCGGGTAATTCTAAAAAGTGTTTCCATCCTTGCTTGGTTGTGTTAATTGCTTTTCTTTTCATTACCATATATCTATTTGATATAATTAATTTCATTGAACTTAATTTTGAGCATCAACTGAAAACAGCAAGTCCTTCCTATAAAATATCAAGACAACTATCTCATTTGACGGGTTGAGTTTTTGTGCTGCTTATGAAATTTGTGATTTTGTAGCTTTATAAAATTCTGTCCCAAAATAAATGTTCTTCATTTATATGTAAAATAACCACGTTAAAATGCTACATGCCTTATTTTCAGTATTGCACATTTTATACAACATTCCACAAGTAATTGATTTGTGGTATTATTATTAACACGTGTTCGGTTTTAGCTAAAAGAATGACATAGACAATGCCGGAAAAAGAGGTCGTGCATAAAGAATTTAGAAAATTTCTATCATCTGGTACACTTCCAAGTTTACCATACTGCACCAAAGTAATTTCTTCTAATCCAGTTCTAGCAGCAAGGACTTCCGTAGTTTTAAAATCATACTTAAGCAATGTAATTAAAAAGCAAAGAGCACTTGACAGTTGAAAAAATGTTGTAACTTGCGAAAGTGAACCAAAAGTTTTGTCAAAATTGAAGCACTCATTATAAAATGCTTAATGTTTAATGTAGGGGTATTATCCCTGTTATTATTTACATGTTTACTTTATTATTTAAAATTTTGTCAACTTGTCTACTCAATATATATTTTAACTATTTTAAAATTGTGCATTTACTTGGAAGAACACTCACATTACTTACTATTAAATTCAGAAAGATATGAGTATCATATACAATTTAGCAGTATGGATATTGTTAATTGATATTTTAGTAATAGGAAGTACTTCACTTCTAATACAAAATAGAATCAGTTTTCTAACTTAAGTTCTTCATTACAAATTGTAGGGAATAATAGAAGTTTATTTATATTGGGTTTCATCCGTAGCAAATATTTAATTCAGTTTCCACAAATATGCTTTTTCTTGTTAGATGTGTCTGTGCTTTAGGTGCATAAAACTTGGACACTGATATTCACCTTTCCTTTTGATTATGGCAACTTGTCCTGTTCAATTTTGACAAATAAGCAAATCTGTTGGTAAACCACGATATTTTGTTTAGTTTTATAAATAGGATCAGGTCCTTTTAACAGTTACTGGTAATACTAAAAAAATTTACTTAGCCTTGATATGAAAAAGCAATGTCAAGTTAAGTGAAAAAGATGGAGGGATGAATCTGGCATTAATTTTAATTGAGTAGTTCTGTAAATGTGGAGCATTTGTGGCTGTTAAAAGGACTTGAACCTTTGACAAAAGTCCTAAATCCCCAATTTTTACCAATATTAATTGTCAATTTGTATTGTACTGGACGCCTACTTGCCAACATTGCTGAAATAAATTAGTGTTTTGGAAGTGTAGTATTTATTGCCGTCTACAGTGTTTGATCATCACATCCATTGCTCTTATAGGCCCTTATGACACACGATAATTAAAAAATAACTATCAAAATACGACTTATTGACGATTATTATTTTCTTATATATATCTATACTGCAATTTAAATAATAATATATAATGAGATTTGATTCTTATAGTGTTATATCATTGTCAGTGAGTGTTAAGGAAGATTCCTGTACCTGTATGTGGTATTGAAGTACTCGACTCACAGATTTCCTTATATTTGTGACGTAGAAAAGAAGTGATTTCTAAAAAGATTTTGCTTGTCTTAACATTACAAACAATACTCAATTGATGATATAACGCACGTGTATTACACAAATTATTAAATATGAGGGTTCCCTTACCTGTTTAGAATGGTTTTACTTTCTTTTTTTGTAGTACACCTATGCGTTATTTTGTATCTTTGGTAATTGTTCGATTTGTCAAGCCTAGCAAAACGTTTGATTAAGAATTACTTATGCCAAAATATCACAAAAGGTTTAGGAGGTAGTTATATTATCCACTGATTGTGAAAAAGCAACTGGCTTATACTTTCCATCACAAACAAAAAATAATATGCACCACTAATAGAGTACTGAGGAGCAATGCTATGAGTATTAACACCGGACATAACTTAAAAGTAACTACAATAACAGTAGTGGATTTTGTATAGAACGTTAAAAGGCAATTACCAGAAATGAAATGCATTAATTGTTTGTTTGTTTATTTATTGTACATCTGCCTATTTCGTTCGTTATGCTAATTATTGACGTCAGAAGATACTCTACCTGGAAGTTTATAATTTTGACCACTTTGCTGTTCTAAGCAAAGTAGGGAAGTGTTGATGATAACATTCGTACATGGGACCTCAGGTTTTACTTATCAGAAATAGGGCATAAAATGCACTAATTGTTATTAAACCTGTGCACATAACTACAAGTAATATTTTTTAATATCTCATTTATCACAAATATAACAAGAAACTTGATTTTATTTAGCCTTCTTTTATGTGAGAATACCACCAACCCTAGATATTTCGTTCAGTGTGAATATCTTTTAATTTTGTATCATATATTTTTGTTCAGTTTATTTCATATTAATTTAACGCATCTTATTTTTTACATGCTCTTGTAGATTTTCCATGCTTTTCTGAACTTATGCTACAGGATAAGTAAATTGTGTAGCATTTAAACTAATCACATTTTTGACTAATAAGCCGAGTGATTAGTATATACCACGAAATTCATTTGGTATAAACAAAAATTTTCCTTTGACACTTAACCTAGATACACAAAAAAGTAAGCATGTTTCTTTTATACTTATTAATTAGGGTGGTGTACAAAAAATAATTTTCTGTATATTTAACCTAAATTCAATGACATCGTAATATGCGAGTTCTAGATACTATCAAAGACTATATTTCAACGAAACAATTGCATTGTGTTGCAATTTGTAGTCTTTGCTGATCTTAATCTCATGTTTTGATCAAACTAATCAGCATTCAGCACATGACCTTTATAAATAGTCTTGTAAAAAATTTTAGAATTGCACACATAATTAACTTCGCTGTTTTAATTGTACAACTGCTTCTAAAAAAACAGGCCGAGCCAGGTTTCATTGCTACAATCATTATATAATTCTGGATTTGGTCATAACTAGTGGGTACCAATGCACTGTTTTGTAAAATTTAACATCAGAGGCTACGATGCAGTGTATTTACATTAAGTGCTGAAATGATCTTACGCATTGCTCAATTACAGAATCAGATCCATTTAATAGCTACCACTGTTTTGCTTGTCAATCATCAAATTAAGACTATAAAGCCATAATTGCTCCTTCATAATCAGATACACTATTATATTGGGACTGTTTTCGCTCAAAGTCATGGATGTTATGTTTAGACCATTATTGCTAGCTATTATGAAGGTTTATTACCTTCACTTTAGCATTTCATAGAGGTTCCACTCTACTATGGCATTATGCAATATGCAGCTATGCCTGCAGAAATAATCTGCATGTAGAAAGTGTTTATAAAGTAAAAATTGATTTTAACCATATATATCTCGTACTAATTTTAATAAATCAAATAATGATATTGTAGCTCTGCTAATTATGGTTTACCACAGCGTGGTGAGAAAGGAACCTAGAATTAGGCTTTATTAAACACAATTGAACTATCATCTAACACAGATACGTCACAGTTTGATAGTAAACAGTCAAAGGTAACTAAGACGAAAGATGAGAAACAATTTGATTTCATTCCCCACCACTCATTTAAAAGAAACAATTTTGAAAATGTAGCGGAAGACTTCTGGATAGTGTAAGTGGATTTAATCCATCAACGTTGGACTGTTCATCCGATTTTCAATTTAACGGTTGAATTTTCAAACTCTATCCATTTTATGACATGAGATAGGAATAGAGACACATCACCCGTATGTAGGTTATTAATATTTGAGTCATCTATGCTTGCATTCGTCGAAGTCTCTTGATCAACCAAATGCCTGTCATCATGAGTAAGAGCTTAGATAACGAGTAGATACTGTCGCCTCTCTCCTATCGGGATATCTTATGTGAGCATGCTCAGAAGTATCATCCAAAAGTGAGACTTCAGTAACGAACGAGTCAAATTTTGATTTTTGCCCCATATTTCTTTGATAAACAGGACCTGATCGAAGTAACCAAGCAAGTGTAGATTGTCCATTTCCTAATCTTCTAGGGTGACAAAACATTCTTTCATGAAGAGTTTCGTTAATAGCTGTACATAGTAAGGGGGGTGGCTCCGTGGCATAGTTAGTATGCGTTATGTCCAAGGTACCAAGTTGAAATTCCGTTAGTCCGCTTGAAAAATGTTAGACAAGCACTTTTCACAAAAATATGCCCTCGTTCAGATGACAGGTAAAATGTATGTCACTTTTGTGTGTGTATGTGTGTTGTCACGCATGCTAAAGATCCCCACCTAGCTTAGAACAAAAAGGGTTTGTTGAAATTCAAAATTTCCAGGTAAAGAAAAAACGCACTTCCTGACCATTGCAGTATGTTCGAGTGGAGCATGGGAAAATCAAATGCAGTGTGTATAGTAATGGACGACTTCGTGGCATAGTTGATATGCGTATGACTACTATGCCTAAAGTCCCGAATTCGAATTTCGACACAGTCCGCTAGTAAAATGTTAAACGAACAATGCGCTTTCATTCGGATGAAACATAAAATGTATGTCCCCTCTGTGTGTGTGCTTTCATGCATGCTAAAAATCCCCACCTAGCTTGGAATAACAAGGGTTAGGTATAATTCAAAATTTCCAGGTAAAGGAAAAGTTCACTTTCTGGTCATTACAGTACGTTCGGGTGGAACATGGGATAACGAAATGTAGTGTGTATAGTAATGGACGACTCTGGGGCATAGTTGATATGCATATGACTACTAAGCCTAAAGTTCCGAAATCGAATTCCGGCACAGTCCGCTTGAAAAATGTTAAACGGACATTTTTCACAAAAATTCACTCTTGTTCGTAAGAAAGGTAAAATGTAGGTCCTGTGTGTGAGTGTTGTCATGCACATTAAAGATTCCTATTTGCTTTAATCTACAGAGTTTCATTATATACACCCTATTGTAAATGAAAAGAATTTGACCTGTTTTAAATTTTCTATAACTTTCTATGTGTAAACTTAGCTTCTGTTGCACATGGAGCTGAATAGAAAATCTTTCCTTCACTGGTGTACATGTTGATTTCCATAGAACTGCACTGTTAAATTCTGTTTTTACCAAACCTGTTTTGAACTGTCATTATAAGACGGGCATCACAAACTACATAATTATACGACTGCTTCTCGCCTTACAAGACTCGATAAGAATTTTTGTCACCAGCTTTAAAAATAATTATTTTAAGTGTTACTCTTAAACAATACAGAAATCTAAAAATATATATTGCATTTAGTGAACTGTCTTACTTCAAAACAGTTTAGTTATATATGGAATTTATGAAGATTGCTTATTATGAATCTGTTGTTGAAAAGGTGCATTATAAAGATAGCGCATCAGAATGTGTAAAAGATAAATTAAAATATTCCTGGGGGTGGAATCTGAACAATTATACAAAATTAGAAAAACTGGGTGCAATTCAACTATGTAGAAGATGGATATACCTAAACACCTAATCTACAGATATTGACTCCTAATATTTAAATTGCACAAAAATGTATTATTTTCCTTCACTTATGTTATTACACACAGAAAACCTCCTGCAGATTGGTTAGAACTTCTGCTATCATTACTTGCAGGTAAATGTGCACCAACACTTTCCTTACAAAATCAATTCTTAGTTTTTAGGTTAAGTTCACTTAAACAGGGCACATTCTAATTATTTCCCTTTTGTACAAAAATAAAAGCCTTACTTTAACTTCTCTCCTAAAAATACTGATTTATATTTTATTGGTTTTTAATACTAGTTTGTAAAATAAACTGTCAATAATTCAGATTCCGTAAATACGTAAACAATTTGATACCAAACATCCAATTCACCTACATTTGGGTTACATAACCCATGCACGTGAATGTAACCATTTCGTAGTCAAAATCATCGTTTAGTATCTGTCACTATTGTAGCCAAATATGACGTTTTATATATATATATATATATATATATATATATATATATATATGGTAAACGCCGACAACAAATTCCTTTTATTTTAAAAATTACAGTTTATTAATTCGATAAATTATTGCCAGAATAGCATTCAATTCAGGTTATCTTGAAACATATGCCAATTCTGACAATAACTAAATTAAAACAGATAGTAACAAACATCGGTGTGATTCGGTTCGCTAGTAAACTGTGGCATCGGTGTGCACGTCAAAATAACCCCTTGCACCCGTCTCAGAGTGGGTTCGAAAACGTTAAATTTCTAAATTGGTGATCCTTGCCTTCCTTCAATGACCATCCTAAATCTCACCCTTTAAACGCCTATTTAAAGCGAGCTGCAGATCTTGGGTAAGTTCATTGCTTTATTTTGTTTGTTCATGTTTAAAAAATACAGTCCACTGTGTCTTAACCGAGCACTAATATTTTGGTTACCTTCGGGCACGGATTGTTAGTAGCGGGAATTTAGCACTCTACTAAATACCGGGTTATAAGGGTTATTTTGCTCGTTCATGCCACAGTTCATTTACAAAAATCGTTCACTATAGATAACTTAAACAGGTGTATGTTAAACAGACTTTTCGCGCTCTGTTATCGCATATGCTTTTCTATTTCAAATTCGCTTATCTATCCTTGCAATAGTGAGTACATTTGAAATAGCGTAAACAATACAAATCTTTCGTTCTAAATTTACATATTTGTTATACATCTGCAATTTGTTATTAATCACCGAATTATTAATATTACAATGAGTAAAACGGTTAATAGATTAAAATCACTTCAATCTAAAAAGGAAACCTATTTCCAAAGAATTCAAATTCTTTACGATAAAAGTAAAAACATTCAAGATTCGGTTATTTTAAAAGAATTTAAGATAAGACACGCAACCCTAGATGACACAAAACGTAAATTAGATGAAATCATAAATGAAATCAATACGATAGCGTTTGAAACGGATCCAGAATTTAAACCGAACCTCAATAAATTAAACGCTATCGATGAACTTTATTGTTACATTCAGGATGTTGCTACCGGTCTAATCACTTTGAAAGTTACCGATCAATCTTCTCAAAATCAAACTATGCAGGCAGCTGAAGCTACTGTTCGTCTCCCAAAAAATGATCTAATTGATTTTAACGGCGATTTTCTAAAATGGCCTCTTTTCTACGAAACATTTAAAAGCCTTATCCATAATAATTCTAATTTAGACAATACTTGCAAAATGCATTACTTATTAGGAAAATTACGGGGTAGCGCTCTGGCATTAAGCTCTGGTATGTTACTGACGGCTGAAAATTACTCTATACTATGGGCCGCTTTAATTGAAAAATACGAAGATAAACGCGCTTTAGCTAACACTTATCTTTCTCAGGTTTTCGACTTTAAAGCGCTTCAAACGGAAGATATTATCAGTCTAAATTCATTCATAGAAAAGGTCGACTCTGCAATCAATGCTCTTCGTAAATTAAACATTACAAACTTGTCTGATTTTATTCTTACTTCTATTGCTTTATCAAAGCTAGACAATCATACAAGACGAATTTTTGAACAATCTTTAAAGGGAGGTTCGATTCCTACTTACGATGAGCTAGCCACGTTCGTAAAAGAACAAGTTAAAATTTTAGATCGAACCAGCAGTAGTAAAACAAAGCAAATTAGTGGCCACACAAACAAGACGAAGGTCTTACATGCATTCGCCACAAAAGAAGTAAATAATCACGACAATTTGAAATGTGCTTATTGTAAAGGCGAACATCATCGATTAGCTAGGTGTTACAAATTTCTTAATCGTGCTCCGCAAAATTGAATTTCTTTTGTTAGAGATCAAAAATTGTGTATTAACTGTCTCAGTTCTAAGCACGCTTTGTCGTTATGCCCTTCCACGTATTCATGTAGGTTGTGCAGTAACCGTCATCATTCAGTGTTACATATTCCTAGTCCGATTGTTGACACAAATAATCAAGCGTTATCTAATCCTATAAATACAAATGAAGCAATTAATGTGAGTCTTTGTTCAACGTCGACTAAGGAAGGTTCAGATAAAAATTACACGATTCTGTTAGCGACTGCGATCGTTAAAGTTGAATCAACAATGGGTACTCACCTGCGGTTGAGATTCCTAATTGATAGTGCTAGTCAATGTAACTTCATTACATCTAAATGCTGTCAATTGCTTCGATTACCTGTAAATAAAACTTACACGTCTATTTCAGGAATCGGTGCGTCTTTCAAACCTGTTCGCGGTCAAACGCAAATAGCATTAACATCTCAACATGATGCAGATGTTAAATACAAAATGCAAGCGTTCGTGTTAGACAAAATCACGGATCGTTTGCCATCTTGTGCTGTCGACCCAGCAGTTTGTAAACATTTCAGCAATCTACGTTTAGCCGATGAAACTTTCTTTCGTCCTGGAGAAATTCACGGAATTATAGGTGCTGAACTTGTACCACATATTTTGGAATCATTCAAATATTCAAGTCCCGATTTACCCGTTGCCATAAATTCCACTTTAGGATTTATAATTATGGGTCAAACTCCAATTCAAAATGTCACGACCAATTTACAGGTTTATTGTTGTGTTGAAGGGTCCGAGGTCATAGAACCTTTGCTTCAGAAATTTTGGGAGCTTGAAGAAGTAGGTGAAGTCGTTACTCGTAGTTCCGATGATATTAATTGTGAAGAATTGTTCTCTACTTCAACAAAACGAGATGATACCGGTCGATACATTGTTGCTTTACCTTTTACAGAATATCCGCCAAACTTAGGAAATTCACTTTCTACAGCTTTGCGCAGATTTTATTCTCTAGAAAAAAGATTTTCTTTATCGCCGTCATACAGAGTGGCCTATAGTGCGGCGATAAAATATTATATTGAGCAAGGTCATATAAACCTTATTCCAAATTGTACTCCTCATTTCAAAGGATACTTTATTCCTCATCACGGGGTGTTTAAGGAAGAATCGGTTTCTACCCCTTTACGCATCGTTTTTGATGCATCGTCTAAAGATGCATTTAATAAATCTTTAAATGACTGCCTTTATGCCGGTCGAAAATTGTAAACCGATTTATTTTGCATATTAATTAATTTTCGATTAATGGAATTTGCCCTTATTTCTGACGTTCGTCAGATGTTTCGCCAAATAAAAATATGTTCCGAACATCAATCTTATCAACGTTTGCTTTGGCGATTCAGCACAGATGAACCATTACAAACGTATCAACTCACAAGAGTTACTTTTGGTGTCAAATCATCTCCATATTTAGCTCTACGTACTGTACTTCAGCTAGCATTAGATGAAGCAAAAAAATTTTCCGCTTGCATCCGCAGTTGTACAAAGAGATATGTATGTAGATGACGTAATTTCTTCGGTGGAATCTTTAGATAATGCCAAAGTCCTTTATCATGAACTGCTCGGGCTTTTCACGGCCGGAGGTTTTCAGTTAGTTAAATGGGCCACAAATTCTTCGCATTTAACAAACGGAATATCTGAAAATATTCGAATGGACAATGTTGTAGATTTCGAAAGCAATATTTTAAAGGTATTGGGTCTTCAATGGCATCCAAAGGTTGATAATTTAACATTTGCGGTTAAAGGTCCAAATGAAATCTGTACAAAGAGAAATATTCTTTCCACTGTAGCTAGAATGTGGGATCCATTAGGGCTCTTATCTCCCGTGACAATTTTTGCCAAACTACTAATCAAGGAATTATGGATATTAAAGTTGTCTTGCGATGAAGAAACCCCTCCATATATTAAAGGTTTGTGGAATACCTTTCAGCAAGAAATAATTCAACTTTCCGACTTTAAAATATCCTGACACATCGGATATTCATCAGTAACGTCATTACAACTTGTGGGATTTTGCGATGCTTCTGAAAAGGCATACAGTGCCGTCGTATACGCCCGAACAGTGTCTCTGGATGGCGAAGTAAAAATTATTTTACTATGCGAGTTAAAGTTCGGGCCTTTGGAGCTGTGTTTTTAAAAACTTTGATACTTTAACAAATTTATTTAATATAATTTGTACATAATAACTTTATAAAAAATTAATTGTGCTGGGCGAGTAGTCTAGGTAGACAACAATGCAAAAGCTGTAATACGCAGACTGACTCGGTTGAGTAGCTCAAACAACGAAGTATGGAGTTTGAAGACTGACTGCCGGGCATTGAGCTCCCGGGCTTTTTATAATAACCTGCCCCTCACACGGCTTGTGGGAACTTGCAGATCTCATGTCTGCTTTACACTTTGTTACAATGTATCAATCTTAATTCTAAGTAATTGCGGTCTGTTGACCGCCTGTGACCTGCCACCTGCAGTATCACTGCCCTCACGGATGCAAAGTTGCATTCCGTTCTCATGAACTGTCGATAACCTCTCTGGGTTATCCTTGTGTTACAATGTTGCATTGAACTTATACTTTACTTTACTTAACAATTTCTAATAATTCCTATTAGATTCAATATATCAATATATATAGGTAATTGGGGGATACATAACTTGCGGTAAAGCTAAATTGGCTCCAATAAAAACTGTCACTATTCCTCGTTTGGAGTTATGTGCTGCTTTATTGCTTTTTTTTTTTTTAATTTCACTTTCATCCGCTTCCACCTTTACAGTTATTAGCGGAGGTTGGAAGTATTATTTATAATCTATGGTACAATATATGTTTATCTTTTATATATTTTATATACGATGTTGGATTTCTATGTCTTTAAGATAGTTCAGCAGTGGTTCAATATTGGATGTGTCTCTCAGGATAGTTTGTACATCTTGTTGTATGTTGTTTGTTGTTTACTAGAATTGCCACCCCTCCGCTAGCTATATGTGTGTTTAGTCTGTCCTTGCGATATTGTATAAAATTGTATGTATTTATGTTTTGATGTTCTTTGAAGTGTGTTTCTTGTAAGCATATGTAATGAGGTTGTGTTTCTTCAATTAGTTTTTGGAATTCAGCTTTATGGGATTGAAGTCCATTACAATTCCATTGAATGATGTTCATGTTATTGATTATCGACTGAGGAATCAGACATTTCTGACTCAATTTGTTGTTCCTCCATTTTTTTAGTTATTCTTGTTATTGTTGTTTTTATTTTTTTGTCATCAGTATTGTTTTGGATTTCATGCATCATTTGTATGAGTTGGTTTGTATCTTTGGTATAGTTTTTACTTAATTCTAGTATTTTTTGTTCCGATCGTGTTTTCTAGAAAGTCCTGAAATTCGTCGAATGAGATAATGTATTTGGCTGGATCACTTTCTATGATTTCCTTTATTGTATTGTGTTTTGGGATTCAGTTTGTTCCAAGTTCTTCTTTTAATTGTAGGATCCTTTTTGTTTTTTGTTTGTCCGTATGGTTTGTGATAAATTCGACAGGGTTGATTCTTGGTTGGTTTCTTGTTTTTTCTTTTGTGTTGCTTCTCTTATTTGATGTTCAATGTAAGTTTCATTTAGTTCTTCTGTAGGTGTACTTTCAGGTGACTGATTTGGTCTTTTATTTCTTATTGTTTCATTTAGGTTTGTTATTTGTTCAGGTTGTTTTGTTTCACTCTGTATATTATGTTCCTCGCAGCTTGAGGTTGAATGGCCGGTTTGTTTACATGTATAGCAGTATGTTTCTGTAGATAAAAATAGTCTGTAGGGGTTTCTTCAAATAATACTATTATTGATTCTGGGATGTTTAAATTTGCAGTTTGTTTAACATAGATTTGTCTACGAAAGCTAAGTATGTGTTTAAATTTTATTTCTGATAATGCAGCTTTTATAAATGACATCTTGCCTGTTAAAGTTATATTTAGCTTAATAAGTGCGTCTTCTATTACATTGTGTGGTATGGATGGGCTAACATTTGAAATAACCACCCTTATGGTCGGCGTTAGTAATTTACGTATTTCCACTTCTGTGTTATTTACTGTTATATTAGGATGGTTGTTTACAAACTGGTCAGCATATTCTTTTGTAGATAAATAAATACAGATCCGGTTGTTTGCTATTCTTGATGCAAAGGTTATATTTTTAGGATCTATTATTTCCGTGATTGCATTTAGATAATCTTCTAACTTCGTGTTTGGCAATGAATTTAATATAATCGCATTTTCTTTTGACGGAAACTGCTTGCAGATGTTTGTTCATTTGGTGCTTTGCTTTTACTGCATTCGAATATGTCCCTTCTTTTATTGTCTGATGGGCGAGTGGGTTTTTTGTTTGGCTGGTTGAATGATTTATGGTTGAGGCTGTTATTGTTGGTAAAGGATACATTTCAGGTAGTTTTGGTAAGTGGTTTGGGTTAGGTTTATTTAATGTAGCTGTAATAAAAGGAAGAGGAATGTTTAGAAAACAATACCTGTTTTGGTTTTATCACTTGTTAATTTGTTATTTCCGAGGTCGTATTTTATTATCAACGAATTAACTTAGAACTGTACTGTTGAACATACGGTCGCGGAATGCTTTATTGCTTGCAAGACTATTAAATTGCATCATTCGCACATATTCCTCACGATCCACTATCAAACAAGTTTTTGCGTTTTCTGATTCCATGGTGGTTCTTAACTGGATTCATAAATCGCCCCATTGTTGAAAAACTTTTATAGCCAATCGAGTGGCGAAAATTCAAAATTTATTACCAGTAACTCGCTGGTTTCATGTTGATGGCATTTCAAATCCTGCCGATTATGCGTCTCGCGGTATATCTCCAAATCAATTTCTTAACGCCGAGTTGTGGTTGCAGGGGCCATCGTGGCTTCTTTCTCAAGAAAGCGATTGGCCTATTAAAATCATTGACACGGAAGAAATTATTTTGGCTGACAATAAACTTGAACAGAAATTGGTTTCACTTCCTGTGACACAATCAGAAGTTCATCCCTTATACGCCCTGATTGATAGATGCAGTTCTTACTCTAAATTGTTAAGCATAACTGTTTATGTTTTGAGATTTGTTAAACGTTTGCCTAAAAGGAACCGCATTTCTGCGGAAGATCTTGTTGCGGCAGAAAATATTCTAATTTTAGCAGTGCAAGATAAACATTTTTTCTCCGAAAAGACTTTTCTGGAAAAGGGACAACTTTGTTCAAAACCCTTTCGGCATTTGAATCCTTTTCTTTCAAATAACTTAATTAGAGTTGGAGGTCGTCTGTCAAATGCAAATATTTCATATGATCAGCAGCATCCAGTTCTTTTACCTAAGAAAGATCGTTTTACCGATTTATTAATTGATCATTTTCATGTAAAAAATTTACACACAGGGCCACATCTTCTGCTTTCTCAATTACGTCAGCATTTTTGGATTATAGCGGCTAGAAATTTGGTTCGGACTCGTGTTCAAAATTGTAATCATTGTTTCAGAAGAAAACCTCGACCTTCTTTTCCTCTTATGGCTGACTTACCGTCTCCTAGGGTTAATCAGGCCAAAGCATTTATGCATACTGGCACTGATTTTGCCGAACCTTTTAATATAACTCTTAGTAGACACCGGGAAGTTAAAGCTCAAAAGGCCTATATATGCATATTTGTTTGTTTAACAACTCGTGCCGTGCATCTAGAATTAGCGTCAAGTTTGTCAACCGACATATTCCTTGCCTCATTTAAGCGTTTCCTTGCTAGAAGGGGACCATGTGCGGTTATGTATTCCGACCGCGGGACAAATTTCATGGGCGCTAAAAATTATTTAGATTCCCTTCAAGAATTTTTCCGAAATTCAAATTGCCTAAATGTCATTGGCTATGAACTTAGTCAAAGGCGCATTGATTGGAAATTCAATCCGCCTTCGGCTCCTCATTTTGGAGGAATATGGGAGGGGAATATCAAAAGCGTGAAAGGTCATTTAATGAAAGTTGTGGGAGAGCAAATACTTTCTTATGAAGAATTTTCAACGGTTTTAACACAAATCGAAGCGTTGTTAAATTCACGTCCGTTATGCTGGCTTAGTTCAGACCCTTCAGATCCTCTCGCATTATCGCCTGCTCATTTTTTAACTCATTGCAGTTCTTGCCCGCTGCCGATGAAACCGGAAAGGCGCTTACGCTTGTAAATCGCAAGCAACTTTTAGATCAAATTGTTCAATCCTATCGGAAGCGATGGTCTAGGGAATACATGTGTAAACTACAATCCCGACAGAAGTGGAATACACCTTCCTGTCCTGTTGAGCCAGGTTCAGTCGTGATAGTGATGCGCGATAATTGCCCGCCTTTGCAGTGGCCAACAGGGGTAATTGAACAAACTCACCCCGGAAAAGACGGCATTATTAGGGTTGTCACAGTACGTACAAAAGATGGGGTTTATACCCGTCCAGTAGCAAAGCTGTGTTCACTCCCCACGCAGTAAACTTTTTTTTACATGCGCTGTTTATAGTTTTCTTTTCTTTTTTTCCATTTAATATGAATTTTTCATTTTGTTAAAATCTTATTTTAAGGCCGGAGGATATGGTAACGCCGGCAACAAATTCCTTTTATTTTAAAAATTACAGTTTATTAATTCGATAAATTATCGCCAGAATAGCATTCAATTCAGGTTATTTTAATTTATAGATAAATTGAAACATATGCCAATTCTGACAACAACTAAATTAAAACAGATAGTAACAAACATCGGTGTGATTCGGTTCGCTAGTTAACTGCGGCATCGGTGTGCACGTCAAAATAACCCCTTGCACCCGTCTCAGAGTGGGTTCGAAAACGTTAAATTTCTAAATTGGTGATCCTTGCCTTCCTTCAATGATCATCCTAAATCTCACCCTTTAAACGCCTATTTAAAGCGAGCTGCAGATCTTGGGTAAGTTCTTTGTTTTATTTTGTTTGTTCATGTTTAAAAAATACAGTCCACTGTGTCTTAACCGAGCGCTAATAATATATATATATATATATATATATATATATATATATATATATATATATATATATTAAATTACTACTTATGCTACATACTGAAGGGTTCCTTCTGTGTCAAAATAATTTAAAAATTTCTGTTTTTAGTTGTAATCTTTACTGCTATTTCTGACTGTTTGTTTATGACTAATTTAAAATTTTTGATTATCAAACTTACTATCTTTTTTTATCTTTTAGATTTAAATGTACTCGAAAACTTGTATAGTCATACTGATTTAAAAACGTATTAACATCAAGTATATTAAACTTAAGGTTATTTTTATTTAAAGAAGTTAGCCAGTCATTCATGCTTTTGATTTTTTTATTAAGTAGGGCTTTAGCTACCCTGTAAGGTACTGTCGTTATAATTAAGTTAGTATTTCTACATAAGTCAATTACATATCTAAATGATTCCATGATGTGCTTGTTGTCGTGTTTGTGTAAGTCATTTGTTCCACCAATGAAGAGTATATAATAATAATGTGTGTACTCCTTGATTGTGTCAATGACATCTGCTATTTGCTAAATTGATGCATTTGATTTAATAAATGTTAGAATACTTTCAAATAGTTTGTGAGTGGATAAAATAGTATTTAGATTTTGTACATGACTATCTCCTAAAAGTAGGATTTTTGAATTGGTTTTATTTAAGTCAATACTTGCAGAATGTTCATCAATGTCCAATTTTTTAAGAAGTGAGTAATTTACGGACGATGGTGCAGAAGTCGTACTATTTTTAGTTTTCTCTTCGTTCTTTCCGAAAGTATTTACTTCTCGTTCAGCCTCGTTTAATTCTTCAAAAAGTGAACGATTTATGGGCGATGTGCCAATATTATACTATTTTTAGTTACCCCTGCATTCTTTTTGTAGATGTTTATCTCTGGTAGTTTATCTTTATTTAGATGGTAAATATTAAGATCTCCAAGTTCATGAACGTGTGTCGACTGTGTAGTTGTGGTTTCATTCAAACTTTTCGGTTTTTATTGTATTTATTATTAATGTTTTTTAGTTGGTCACATTGTGATATGTCTTGTATGTGGATGTTGTGGTCAATGCATTTCTTGCAAGGTCCTTCTTTTAGCATTTGGAGTTTAATTTGTTGTTCTGTTATAGTTAAGTTATATTTCATAATTGTAGCTGTTAATGATTCCTCCATTATCTGTGCTTCCTCGGTGATGTGCTCTAAGTTTGCTTCCTTTTTTTTTGTATATGTTTGTGTAAGTAAATATTTTGCTCTTGAAGTTCTCGGTTTTTAATTTTTAAAAGTTGGATTTGCTCTTTAAATTCAGCTATAATTGTCCCTATCACGTTGTGGTGTTGTTATGCAACATTTAATTTGATTTCCTTGTATAATGATACATTTATTTTTAATTCTTTCAAAACAGCTTCTATGATAAGAACCATGGCATAAGAGACATATGTAATAATTAAATTGCTTTTCTTTACAACATTTGAAGTTAATCTCATCTGTCTTTTATTCCTAATGATATTTATAACTTGCTTTGTTGTTATCTGCCAGATGTAGAATATTTGATGGATATGTTTAGTTCATTAAATAAAAATTCAATGTGGTTTTAATGTTAGTTTGACAGTAGGTAGCTTCTTGAAAATTATATTAAGTAATAGCTCTTGAAAGTCCCTTTTTATGTATGTAATTTCACTATTTTTGATGCACTTTTAAGTAGTTTAATCATTTATTTAATTAAAATCATTTATTCAATTAAATAATAATAATAATAAACGTTTATTTCCAACAGAAATACATCCAATTACAGGAAACAATTTACAAGTTATTTAACACATATTCACAAGGTACAATAATTGTGTACAAAAAGAAACCTAATAGAAAAACAAAAAATTGATACAAAAAAATTAATTAATACGTTTTATAAGGTCTTCAAATCTATCGTTAAAAATATCCGAATCATTGAAGTATCTGTTGTAAGTTAAACACACTACTGTGGCTGGAGAGTGCAACAATAAATTTGTTCTACTCGTTTGAAGATAAAAAATTTTGCTAAAACGTGCATGTTGATGAGGCACTACCAATGAAATCTTTCCTAGTAGATAAGGGCAATCTATTTCATTGTTTAATAATTTGTATAAGAATCTTATATTTATACTTTTTCGTCTGCATTGGAGTGACCGACAATTAAATCTTTGAAGTAAAGCCTCATGGTCAGACCCAATAAGTGGATAGAATCCGGCACAGGTGAAAGATAAATATTTAAAAAATATCCTTTGAACTGCTTCTAAGCTATCGCTATGAACTTTATAAATTAGTTGCCATATCAGAGACCCATACTCAAGTTTAGATCTAACAAGAGTGTTAAATAGTAATAGTAATGTATCAACAGAGAAGTTGCTGCAGTTTCTATATATTAGATTAAGATTTATATGCACTTGAAATACATTTATTACTATGTTCAATGAAGTGGAATTTTTCATCAAATAGGATAAAGGCAAATCACTTTAAGAAGAACCCAACGTCATCATGCGCACAAAGCAAAAATTGGTTAAGAACAGTTAATTATATGTAATTAGGGATGGCAGTATTCAGGTTTTAGTGGCGTAGAGTTTTATGATCAACCAATCGGAAATTACCTTGTAAAAGTTTTAGATTTCATTACTATTTATTTTTACTTGATACACAGACGGACAGTTTTATCCGCCATCTAACTAATATAAAATATCTTTTATATAACAATTAACATTAATAAAACAATAAGTTACTCAACAGATGTGTTTGCAGAACACTAGAATGAGATAGAAACCACTTAAGTAGGCCATGGTATTCAATCATTTCCTTTATCGGATTTTACAAAATAACCTTGCTATAGCAGTATTTTTTAGGGATATTGATGCACACAACTCATATGGCGATATTATATTAAAAATTTTAAATTATAATTTAATTGGTTATGTTTATATTTTTACTATTTAACGCCATATCTTCCGTTTATACTGTAATAACTCAACTACGCCACTGTTATTACATTTCTACGCAATCTGGCATATGACGTTGGGTTCTTCTTAAAGTGATTTGCCTCTACCTAAATCTTCGAAGCTAGATAATCCTTGAACAAACGTTTCTTGTATAAAGTTGTTGTGTTACCTACCTACATGTAAACACTACTTTAGATTATAAGTAGGTGTAAAGGGGGCTTTAGGATGAGCCAGTGTGAAACATATAACACACAAAATATAAGGGTAACTGCAATGTAATAACACCAAACTAAAACATTGGCGCCACCTATGAACTGATCTGCATAACTAAGGCGAATTTTCCGCCAATGCGGTATATTCAAATAAGTACTACTACTTGTGAGTTTTGCTCAATATTCAAACCTATTGAAAATTAATGACTATTTTGTTGCCTGAAATAATATTTAAAAAACATAATGCAATTGTCATGTAAACAATATTATGTTGGAATTAATTTTTATACATATCAAATAAGATACATACTTGATGACAACGTTTGAGGTGTAACAGGTGTCAGTTTGTCTGTAGGTAAAATACAAGTTGCCAAATCCATACTGTGCAGATGAAGTGTAGGAACAGCCTCGTACATTAATCCTCTATTGCATTTTGTAGAAAATGGAACTTTATTATCATCTGCAAAATGTCGGTCACGCACGTAATATGAAGAATGCAAATTTTCATGAGTTAAATTTATTAACATTGGATTGTTAACATTGCTTAACCATATATTTATAATATCTACACTCGCTCTCCGGGGATTTGGAAATCTATGTCGCCGGCTAATACAATCAGAACATCCAGGAACAGCACATTTTTTAATCTGTGGAGACATTTTTTGAAAACCTTTAACAAAACACAATAATTAAATTAAATCAAAACAGAGCCAGATTTTTACAATTTATTATACTGTTAACGAATGAAAAAACTAATCTTAATTTATTGTAATTTAATTGTGTTTTATTGTACTTTTGAAACCTTTAATTCAAAGCTAGTCGCTCATATTGATATGTATATACAGTAAAAAGATTAGATAATACCAGAAACAAATTCAAACACTTACCAATTATTACGCAATATTTTTCTTCTGTCACTAAACAAAACACTATCGAATTGTCTTTTAATTAAAACTGTACTAACTATTTAATAACTAATATAGGTCACTTGTCACTTATTCTACCGATAATATTAAATTTATCTACAAAAACAATTAGTACAAGAACACAGGAATTAACAAATAAAGTTTAAACCATGTGATCAAGATTATTAGTTATTTATGGTCAAGATGTCAACTACGTTTATATGTCAAATGCGTGTTTGTAGTTTTGATCAAAATATACGATCACGTGATTGAACTAAACGCCTCTACTTTCTGAGTTGAGAACTGAATAGTATCTCAAGGTCGCCTATAAAGATACCTTTATATTTTGTGTGTTATGTGGCGTGAAATAAATATGGATTACGTAGATAGGTGTTGCTAATTCATTTTACCTTTTCCTGATTTCGACTATACACATCCCGACAATTACAACAAATTGGCGACGAGTATCGAATAGTATCCATAGTGCAAAGTTATATTTATTAATAATTACACGCATTACGCAAAAATATTTTCTAACCTAAAAAAAAAGACCACGTTTTTACCATTCTAGAAGAAAAAAGAAAGTTACAAGTGCAATGCCTACAGAAAGTACAAGTAAAAGTAATCAAAATGTGCAAACTACTCCAAGTACTCAAAATTCTGGAAATGCTTTCGTACAAACAGTTTTTACAGTTGAGCTGTTTGACGCGAGTCATACCAAATGGAATCGTTGGGTAAAACGTTTGGAGGTTGCTTTTAAAGTTTTTAATGTTGCAGAACACTTGAAGGTACCTTATTTACTGCATTTTATGGGTGGTGATAGTTACGATACGCTTTGCAATAAATTGTCTCCAGAGGAGCCTGAAACAAAATCTTACAATGAAATTGTACAGATATTGGATCAGTTTTACAATCCTGCACCGCTCGAGATTGCAGAGGTGTTTCGTTTCCACTGTAGGAAGCAGCACGAAGGTGGGCGAATTCAGGAATTCTCACATGCTTTACAAAAATTAGCAATAAACTGCAAGTTTGGCGAATTCTTAAGAACTGCACTACGCAACCAATTTGTATATGGTACGTATTCAAAACGTATTCAGTCTAGGTTATTGGAAACCAGGGACTTAACTTTGGACAAAGCCATAGAAATAGCAACAGGTATGGAGCTATCAGAGGTAGATTCAAGGCAACGTCAAGAAGTTATAAAGAATTCAAATCAGCTAAACCAGGTTAAAGCAACTAGCAGTTGTTATACGGGTGCGGTAAGGAAACCATTTACTTCAAGTAATCTCACAAACAAGGTGAGTTCAAAAAGGTTTAGTGGTACTAGGGTTAAATGCTTTCGTTGTGGTAGTCAAAGTCATTTAGCAAGTAAGTGCAATAAAATAAATATTACATGTACTTATTGTAATACGAAAGGACATATGCAATCAGTTTGCATGAAAAAGGCCAATCGGGTTAAAACTATTGGTGTCGTTACAAATGCTGAAACAGAAATAAAGGATATTTTGCAAATTAAAAACCACAATAGAGATAAAATTATGATTGAGGTTAAATTAGATTCAGTCATAGTACCATTTGAATTGGATACAGGTGCAGCTGTTTCAATTATGAGCTTTGACAAATACAAATTGTTGTTTAGTCACAAACCTTTAAAAAAAAAGTGATATAACACTTATCTCTTACTGTAATACTAAAATAAATGTATTGGATTATATTACTGTACAGGTGCAATATAAGAATGTTACAGAAAATTTAAATCTTTATATTGTTCCTACAAATAGGGATGCTTTATTCGGTCGAGAATGGCTTTATAAAATTAAGTTAGATTGGGAAAGCATATGTCAAATTAGCATTACTAATGTTTCAAGTTTATTACAAAAATACAAAAATGTTACCGAACCTGGCATAGGATGCATAACCGATTCACAAGCACGTTTAAATTTAAAACCAAATACAAGGCCAGTTTTCAAAAAAGCACGCACGGTTCCTTTTGCTTTACTACCCCGAGTTGGGCAGGAAATTGATGCGTTGGTTGAACAAGGTATTTTAAAGAAGGTAAATACATCAGACTGGGCTACACTCATAGTGCCGGTTGTAAAATCAAATGGGAAAATTAGACTTTGCGGTGACTTTAAAGTTACTCTGAATCAATATTTGCAAATCGATGAACATCCATTGCCTACAGTAAATGAACTATTTGCGACAATAGCTGGTGGTGAGAAATTTACCAAAATTGATCTGAGTGAAGCATATTTACACATGCCTGTTCACCCAGACGACCAACATTTACTAACACTTAATACACATAAAGGTCTATACATGTGTACAAGACTTATGTATGGAATTGCGTCCGGAGCTGCTATTTTCCAGAGGGATATGGAAAAGAAATTACAAGGCATTGAAGGGGTCAGTGTATTCATTGACGATATTAAAATTACGGGACCAAATGATGAGGTACATTTGGAACGTTTAGAAGCTGTACTAAAATGCCTCAGTAATCATAATCTTAAGATAAATTTAAGTAAATCATTTTTCTTACAAGATTCAATTGAATACTGTGGTTATAAAATCAATAAAGGTGGCATACACAAACTTACTAGCAAAGTTGAGGCAATACAGAATATGAAGCGCCCCACAAATAAATCTGAAGTGAGGGCAATGTTAGGGTTAGTTAACTATTATGGTAGGTTTTTCAAAAATCTGAGCTTGTTATTGCGACCATTAAACTTACTATTACAAAATAATGTGAAGTTTAAGTGGACACAAGATTGTGAACAAGCATTTCTAAATATTAAATTACGTTTTCAAGACCAAGAGGTGTTGTGCCACTACGATCCTACGTTACCTGTAATTTTGGCTACGGATTCGAGTCCTTATGCTGTGGGTGCAGTACTCTCTCATGTTTTCCCTGATGGCACAGAACGTCCTATTTTGTTTACGTCACAAACTTTGACAAAAACGCAACAACGGTATGCACAGATTGATAAGGAAGCGTATTCTATTATATACGGTATGCGAAAGTTCTATCAATATATATATATATATATATATATATATATATATATATATATATATATATATATACATCCTACTAGCAATTTTGCATCCTTACAAAATTGATACATTTTGGCGTCCCCCAGAAATAGCGGAAATAGATATTTACATATATAGAATATATTGTTACTTGCTTGTTGAAGAAGCCCAAAATCACAAAAAAATTTTAAAATAGTGAAATATATCGATATACACTATTTTATATTTCCCTATCATTCTAGAACCCTTTCAAAGGCATTTATTGTCGCGTCCGTTGTATATCTCCTTTCATTTTACAATAAGATTACTATCAGTTTAACTTCCAGCAATGTTGTCAGTAACTCTTCCAAGTAACAAAGATGAAACTTAGAAATAATACCTTAAGAGAGAGTGAGCTATGAGTAATGAGACATTCTACATTTAATCGTTTGGTTTTTACAGGCTGGCGAATTCGAACGTGAATCATTCTAAAAATGCTGCGTCCGTTTTAATACTATATATTATATCGCTGTACTGTGTGTATCCGATACGCCGCTAAATTAAAACAATGTATGCATCCTTATGTTCTATAAATAGCAGTATGTATGTATAGAAGTAATTATGTCATGCTAAATCATTTATCATAGCGTTGTTATCGTCATGAAGCAGCTTAAATTTCAGATGTATTTTAATATGATATTATTTTCTAAATAGAAAATTTAATTCTATTAATTCTACAAAGGTTGGTGCTTTTTTATCTTATTAATATAAATCGTACGTTAAAACTTGATATTTATTGTGTGGGGGCTTGCTAAATATACTGTAAGCGTCTAATTTTACCCCTCAGAACAGTTTTATTCAAAAAATTTTGCTTTTTTCATACACTATTTGGTTTTATTGGTGTGATGGTTATACAGTTATTTAATTGGAATTACTGCGCAATTTAAATCGTTTAACCGTCGGGAATACAGCTGTTCCTGTTCGTAAAATCTTTAAATATTCGTTTTGGTTCGAAAAATATCGATAGAAATGAATTCTAATAAACGTAAAATATGGGTTTAACGTCAAAAGTGCAACATATTTTTGTAGGAGACTATTGGACGATTGCATATGAAAATTCTAAAAATTTTCTATTGAGTCGTTTACAAGCTGTAATGTTTTCTAGTATAGAGGTTACTACCACCCCAAAGACTGGCTTTCGCGCACCGTTGGTGGTGTTTATTTTTGTATTAAACTATAGACGATTGCCGGTGCGTGAAGTTAGCCGCAACATTTTTGAATTTTTTAAAAATATTTATGTCATAATTAGGCGCCAATTAGGCGCCATTTTGCGCCGCTAAAACTAAATTTTGCGCCGTCTTGGCAAACAAGTTATTGATAAAATAAGAATTTTCCGGCCAAGTTCACGAAGCCGCACTTTTTTTCAATTTTCAGAAAATCTTTATTCCATAATTTAGCGCCAATTACGCGCCGTTAAAACGAAATTTTGCGCCCTCCTGTGTATCAAGGTATTTAAAATAAACTATTTTTCTGAACTCCAAAAACGTGAAGTTGGCCGCGCCTTTTTTGAATTTTGAACAAAATTTTGCACCACAATTAAGCGGTAATTAGGCGCCATTTTGCGCCGTTTAAACGAAACTTTGCGCCCTTCTGTGTAACAAGTTATTCGAAAAAAACCATTTCTCCAAACTAGCCCAAAATCGTGAAGTTGGCCGCGACTTTTTTGAATTTTGAAAAAAATTTTGTATCACAATTAAGCGATAATTATGCGCCGTTGAAACGAAATTTTGCGCCCTCCTGTGTAACAAGTTATTTGAAAAAAACTATTTCTCCATACTACCCAAAATCGTGAAGTTGGCCGCGACTTTTTCGAATTTTGAAAAAAATTTTGTACCAAACTTAAGCGGTAATTAGGCGCCATTTTGCGCCGTTGAAACGAAATTTTGCGCCCTTCTGTGTAAGAAGTTATACGAAAAACAACTATTTTTCTGAACTACTTAAAAGCGTGAAGTTGGCCGCGATTTTTTGGAATTTTGAAAAAAATTTTGTACCAAATTTAAGCGGTAATTAGGCTCCATTTTGCGCCGTTGAAACGAAATTTTGCGCCCTCCTGTGTAACAAGTTATTTGAAAAAAACTATTTCTCCATACTACCCAAAATCGTGAAGTTGGCCGCGACTTTTTCAAATTTTGAAAAAATTTTTGTACCAAACTTAAGCGGTAATTAGGCGCCATTTTGCGCCGTTGAAACGAAATTTTGCGCCCTTCTGTGTAAGAAGTTATACGAAAAACAACTATTTTTCTGAACTACTTAAAAGCGTGAAGTTGGCCGCGACTTTTTCGAATTTTGAAAAAAATTTTGTACCAAATTTAAGCGTTAATTAGGCGCCATTGAAACGAAATTTTGCGCCCTCCGGTGTAACAAGTTATTTGAAAAAATATATTTATCCGAACTGCCCAAAAGCATGAAGTTTTTTGAAAAACGGCGCAAAATGGCGCCTAATTACCGCTTAAATTTGGTACAAAATTTTTTTCGAAATTCAAAAAAGTCGCGGCCAACTTCACGATTTTAGGTCGCTTAGAAAAATAGTTTATTTTGAATAACTTGTTACACAGGAAGGCGCAAAATTTTGTTTCAAGGGCGCAAAATGGCGCCTAATTACCGCTTAAATTTGGTACAAAATTTTTTCAAAATTCGAAAAAGTCGCGGACAATTTCACGATTTTGGGTAGTATGGAGAAATAATTTTTTTCAAATAACTTGTTACACAGGAGGGCGCAAAATTTCGTTTCAACGGCGCAAAATGGCGCATAATTACCGCTTAATTGTGGTACACAATTTTTTTCAAAATTCAAAAAAGTCGCGGCCAACTTCACGATTTTGGGCTGGTTTGGAGAAATGGTTTTTTTCGAATAACTTGTTACACAGAAGGGCGCAAAATTTCGTTTTAACGGCGCAAAATGGCGCCTAATTACCGCTTAAATTTGGTACAAAAATTTTTCAAAATTCGAAAAAGTCGCGGCCAACTTCACGATTTTGGGTAGTATGGAGAAATAGTTTTTTCAAATAACTTGTTACACAGGAGGGCGCAAAATTTCGTTTTAACGGCGCAAAATGGCGCATAATTACCGCTTAATTGTGGTACAAAATTTTTCAAAATTCAAAAAGTCGCGGCCAACTTCACGATTTTGGGCTGTTTGTAGAAATAGTTTTTTCAATAACTTCTTACACAGAAGGGCGCAAAATTTCGTTTTAACGGCGCAAAATGGCGCCTAATTACCGCTTAAATTTGGTACAAAATTTTTTCAAAATTCGAAAAGGCGCGGCCAACTTCACGATTTTGGGTAGTATGGAGAAATAGTTTTTTCAAATAACTTGTTACACAGAAGGGCGCAAAATTTCGTTTCAACGACGCAAATGGCGCATAATACCGCTTAATTGTGGTACAAAATTTTTTCAAAATTCAAAAAAGTCGCGGCCAACTTCACGATTTTGGGCTGGTTTGGAGAAATGGTTTTTTTCGAATAACTTGTTACACAGAAGGGCGCAAAATTTCGTTTTAACGGCGCAAAATGGCGCCTAATTACCGCTTAAATTTGGTACAAAAATTTTTCAAAATTCGAAAAAGTCGCGGCCAACTTCACGATTTTGGGTAGTATGGAGAAATAGTTTTTTTCAAATAACTTGTTACACAGGAGGGCGCAAAATTTCGTTTTAACGGCGCAAAATGGCGCATAATTACCGCTTAATTGTGGTACAAAATTTTTTCAAAATTCAAAAAAGTCGCGGCCAACTTCACGATTTTGGGCTAGTTTGTAGAAATAGTTTTTTTCGAATAACTTCTTACACAGAAGGGCGCAAAATTTCGTTTTAACGGCGCAAAATGGCGCCTAATTACCGCTTAAATTTGGTACAAAATTTTTTTCAAAATTCGAAAAAGGCGCGGCCAACTTCACGATTTTGGGTAGTATGGAGAAATAGTTTTTTTCAAATAACTTGTTACACAGAAGGGCGCAAAATTTCGTTTCAACGACGCAAAATGGCGCATAATTACCGCTTAATTGTGAAAAATTTTTTCAAAATTAAAAGCGGGCAATTACGATTTTGGGCGGTTTGGAAAATGTTTTTCGATAATGTTAACGAAGGCAAAATTTCGTTTTAAGGCGAAAATGGCGCCTATTCCGTAAATTTGGAAAAATTTTAAAATCGAAAGGCGCCAATTACGATTTTGGGTGGGAAAAGTTTTAAAAATTTTACCGGAGGGCCAAAATTTGTTTTAACGGCGCAAAATGGCGCTAATTACCGCTTAATTTGGTACAAAATTTTTTCAAAATTCAAAAAGTCGCGGCCAACTTCACGATTTTGGGCTAGTTTGTAGAAATAGTTTTTTCTAATAACTTCTTACACAGAAGGGCGCAAAATTTCGTTTTAACGGCGCAAAATGGCGCCTAATTACCGCTTAAATTTGGTACAAAATTTTTCAAAATTCGAAAAGGCGCGGCCAACTTCACGATTTTGGGTAGTATGGAGAAATAGTTTTTCAAATAACTTGTTACACAAAAGGGCGCAAAATTTCGTTTCAACGACGCAAAATGGCGCATAATCACCGCTTAATTGTGGTACAAAATTTTTTTCAAAATTCAAAAAAGTCGCGGCCAACTTCACGATTTTGGGCTGGTTTGGAGAAATGGTTTTTCGAATAACTTGTTACACAGAAGGGCGCAAAATTTCGTTTTAACGGCGCAAAATGGCGCCTAATTACCGCTTAAATTTGGTACAAAAACTTTTTCAAAATTCGAAAAAGTCGCGGCCAACTTCACGATTTTGGGTAGTATGGAGAAATAGTTTTTTTCAAATAACTTGTTACACAGGAGGGCGCAAAATTTCGTTTTAACGGCGCAAAATGGCGCATAATTACCGCTTAATTGTGGTACAAAAATTTTTTCAAAATTCAAAAAAGTCGCGGCCAACTTCACGATTTTGGGCTAGTTTGTAGAAATAGTTTTTTTCGAATAACTTCTTACACAGAAGGGCGCAAAATTTCGTTTTAACGGCGCAAAATGGCGCCTAAATACCGCTTAAATTTGGTACAAAATTTTTTTCAAAATTCGAAAAAGGCGCGGCCAACTTCACGATTTTGGGTAGTATGGAGAAATAGTTTTTTTCAAATAACTTGTTACACAGAAGGGCGCAAAATTTCGTTTCAACGACGCAAAATGGCGCATAATTACCGCTTAATTGTGGTACAAAATTTTTTTCAAAATTCAAAAAAGTCGCGGCCAACTTCACGATTTTGGGCTGGTTTGGAGAAATGGTTTTTTTCGAATAACTTGTTACACAGAAGGGCGCAAAATTTCGTTTTAACGGCGCAAAATGGCGCCTAATTACCGCTTAAATTTGGTACAAAAACTTTTTCAAAATTCGAAAAAGTCGCAGCCAACTTCACGATTTTGGGTAGTATGGAGAAATAGTTTTTTTCAAATAACTTGTTACACAGGAGGGCGCAAAATTTCGTTTTAACGGCGCAAAATGGCGCATAATTACCGCTTAATTGTGGTACAAAATTTTTTTCAAAATTCAAAAAAGTCGCGGCCAACTTCACGATTTTGGGCTAGTTTGTAGAAATAGTTTTTTTCGAATAACTTCTTACACAGAAGGGCGCAAAATTTCGTTTTAACGGCGCAAAATGGCGCCTAAATACCGCTTAAATTTGGTACAAAATTTTTTTCAAAATTCGAAAAAGGCGCGGCCAACTTCACGATTTTGGGTAGTATGGAGAAATAGTTTTTTTCAAATAACTTGTTACACAGAAGGGCGCAAAATTTCGTTTCAACGGCGCAAAATGGCGCATAATTACCGCTTAATTGTGGTACAAAATTTTTTTCAAAATTCAAAAAAGTCGCGGCCAACTTCACGATTTTGGGCTTGTTACACAGAAGGGCGCAAAATTTCGTTTTAACGGCGCAAAATGGCGCCTAATTACCGCTTAATTGTGGTGCAAAATTTTTTTCAAAATTCGAAAAAGGCGCGGCCAACTTCACGTTTTTGGAGTTCAGAAAAATAGTTTATTGCTAATAACTAGATACACAGGAGGGCGCAAAATTTCGTTTCAACGTCGCAAAATGGCGCCTAATTGGCGCTAAATTATGGAATAAAGATTTTCTGAAAATTGAAAAAATGTGCGGCTTCGTGAACTTGGCAGGAAAAATCTTATTTTATCAATAACTTGTTTGCAAAAACGGCTCAAAATTTAGTTTTAGCGGCGCAAAATGGCGCCTAATTATGACATAAATATTTTTAAAAAATTCAAAAATATTGCGGCTAACTTCATGCACCTACCTGACGATTGCATGTGAAAATTTTAAAATTTTTTATCCAGCCCTTTATCAGGCACGATTTAGTTTGCTTAGGGATTGCTGCGAGCCCAAATACTGGCTTTATATTTTTGTTATAGATTATTAAGCATTTCATGAAAAAATTTTGGAAATATCTAAAGAGTTGTTTACCAGCTAAATCTGTTTTACCATAATGGTTGCTGCCACCTACACGACTGGGTTTGGTGCACTATGGTTGGTGGATATTTGCGTAATAGGGTGCTCCAAAAGTAATGGTCTAAATTGAACAGTTTTATAGCTGAGATTAAAACCTATTCAAATAACTGTATATGTTGTTATCCAATTGTTGATGGTTTCAAAGTTATAACAACTTTTGCGTTTTGTGCCAAAATCTTGCAGAACTTCGAATATTAATTTGCAATAAAAGAAATACTGACCTTTTGAAGGTAGTTCGTTTTCTGTGTATGCGTGAATGTTGCGTGTTTAATAAATAAGAACTTCCTCAAACATTTACTTATTATCGCAAGAGAAAATCATAATTTTTCTATAATTTTGGTTCTGTGAAAAATTTTGCGTGCTTTTCAAACTAAAATTACTCAAAATAAGTATTACCATCGAAAAGTGCACACCTATTCAAAAAGCTTCATTAATCTAATAACTGGTAGGTCTAAGATTAAATGCATGGAAAATTAGTGGGTAATTTGTAGGCACAATCCCAAAACAGCACTTTTATTAAAGAATTCGTAGTAATAGCCAACTTTATTTTTGTAAAATATGAACTCAAAATAATCAAATGTATTTAAAATTCGTTTACAACAAATGTTCGAATGTCCTGCCACTAGTTAAAGATCGCTACCTTGCTTGGAACAGCAAGGGTTCGGCAAGACTCCAAATTTTCCAGGTAAAAAAAACCCGCTTCCTGGCCAATGTAGTACCTTCGGGTGGAGCATTGGAAAATCACATATAAGGTTTCAACACGATGGCGCTCCAGCACACAGTGCGCGTAATGTTAGGGAACACTTAGTCTTGCATATCCCAATCATTGGCACTATCTAGTGGCCATCGCGTTCGCCCGACCTCAACCCCCTGGATTACTTCTTGTGCGGTTATATGAAAGATAATGTGTATAAAACACATACCACAAACGAGCAGGACCTTCGTAGAAAAACATGCGAAGCCGTTGGAAGGCTGAGAGAATCGGTCGCCCCTTCAGGTTTTTAAAACCAAATTTTTTGGGACGGTGTCGTTTATGTATAAGAACTTGTGGCAGGACATTCCATCATTTGTTGTAAACAAATTTTAAATACATTTGATTATTTTGAGTTCATATTTAACAAAAATTATAAGTTGGCTATTCTAGGGATGGACTCGGGCCCGACGCAGAAAAGTGACCGGCCCGGCCCGAGGCCCGACCCGAAATAAAAACTGACGGCCCGACCCGCCGGAGGGCCGGGCCGGCCAGAAGACTTTCATTCAGTGAATGAGAAGATATTTTTTCAGTTGTGTTCAACAAGTAACTATCGTTTTTTTGTTTGATTTAAGAGTATAATGATTTTGAGTTACAATCAAAATACTTGTGGAACATACCGTAGTATATCATTTGATTTTTGATTCTTTGAAAAATCCTAGAAATATGTAACAAAAGTACAAAATGTTTAGCAATTTTCAATGTTTATGAAATTGTTACAGACTGATTTTTATAGCCTTTTTTTACTTTGAGAAACTGAAACTTTTGGAATTGAACTTTGATCTATAATTTGACTGTCTTTGTTCTAGTTCTATTAAATTTTTATTTGACCGACTGACAAATCATACCAAAGTTCAAGTTTTAACACTTTTGGTGAATTACTGAATGCTAAAAATTAAATAAATTGTTGATAGGTCATAGTATAAACGGTACCAACCTGAAAGTCAAATAATATACCGAATGTTTGCTTAAAAAAAGTCGAATTTTCAAATTGTGGTATGTAGAGGATACCATATTCTTTAGAAATACATATTATCTGATGGAATAGAAGTAAAATGAAGTAATTGTTTAAGGTTGAAAAGTTTTTTAAAAAATGATTACCAAAAGGTATAAATCAGTACATAGATCCTTTTATATACCAATAAAATGTTATTTACTTTATCCTTTTTTTATGGCATGAGTTCGATAATGGCATTATTATACATTTTCCTACAATAAATAGAAAACTATATGTGCAGCCAAATTCTACTATTCAACATTAAACTAAGTGACAATCATGCACGTAGCTAGGGGGTAGGGTACTTAGAAGGCACCCCCCTACCCTAAATATTCTAGCCCACACCAAGAAGGGTGTTCAGAACACGCTAAAAATAAAGTTGTATTTAGAAAATAATGAATGGCTATTCAGTCCCCCCCCCAAACAAAAGGTGATAATATCAAAGTATGAAATTCAAAATTTCATGTACCCTAGAAGTGTCTGCTATACCTATAGTCTACGAATAGACGATTAACGTATAGTTTTCGAAAGTTTTATTGAAATCGTTATTTTAAAATACATGCAGCAGTAAAGAATCTAACACTAATTAATATATACTACATGGTAGCGTTTAAATAGTTATTTGTATATCAAGGCCGCGAAATTGTTTTTTTAGCGTACCGAAAGAAAGTTTATCGCATAGATCGCTTGCGACGGAGGCAATATAATCTCGAGGTCGCTAAAATAATTTCGTGGTCTAGGTGCAACCGTGCATGGTTTATTACAAAAAATTTTCACTTAACTGATTAAGCTATAGCTAGAATTTATATGTTTTTATAGTGTCTTTACATCACACGTTGCTATGGAAATGATATATTTCAAACACCGACAGTATTCATAAAGAAATTCCTGAAAAATTTCAGGCTGCGTTAGTACTACATAGTTCAATTTCCTACACTATTTCAGAGCAAGTGTTTTTTCCTTTACTCTTAATTTTGACATATATGTTTAGTATACTATATCTATAGGTTATATTTTAAAAATGAATAAAGAATTAATCTCTTTTGTGATTAGGTGACCTATAAAACAGGTTCAACTATATTTGAAAAGATCAAAAAAATTCTATTCACACAAAGATGAATCTTTTTTTATTATTCGAGTCTTTCATTTCTCACTGATTCGATAACATTTGTATGTGTTATCAAAGTGTTTTCACGGAATACTCTTCGAGTTTACTTCAAGACACTGGTGTTTACTTCTTCCCAAGCCTATAGCATATCTGTTATCAAAAGGATGTTTACACCTTACTTCTAGGAAAAGCATTAAAAAAGAGCATCATCCTATTTAGAGCGTTGACGTTTTATATCTTTTTCGTGTTATAAACTTGGACATTATATCTCTAAATTTAATTACGGAAACAACACTACAAAAAGCCATTTAATTTCACAATATCTATACAGAAATCAGACAATTAAATGTAAGTTTGTACGTTAAGCATTTGGTATATGTCAAAATTAAGGCGCCTTAAATAAAAGCATTCCTTGCCTAAAAAAAAAACTTTATTAAAAAATTGGTAAAATGAACGTTGCAATAACTCTCTGGTATTTTAGGCGGTAGACATAAACTATACACGCGATTCATAATATCGACGTTCGCCGCATGATTGAAATTTGAAGTATATACATATACATAATATAAATGGTATAAACTCTTGAATTATGACTGAATCACCTAGTTCGATGTTCCTGGGCATTTTTAACTTGCCTAAAGTACAACATAAGCGACATTAAAAACCACTAGAAAAAAATATTCGGAATAAGAAGTGAGTTATAATATCACGTCTCCTTTATACTAAACAAGACGAAAAACTGATTATTAATGGGTGCATGAAAACACTACGTGAAAATATAATTAAGAACGTTTACTTACTCAATGTGAGATAGAAGTGGAAGGACAGTGGAATATCTACTCATGTGTTTTTCGACCCGAAAAATTCAGGCCGGCCCGAATCGTTTGGTCCGGCCCGGCCCGAAAAAAGATAGGCGTGGCCCGGGCCCGGCCCGAATAAAGTAGTTAACGGCCCGGCCCGGATTCGAGCCCGAAATCGGGCCGGGCCGGCCCGAGAGTCCGAGCCCGTCTCTAGCTATTACTTACGAATTCTTTAATAAAAGTGCTGTTCTTGGGATTGTACCTACAAATTACTCAAAAATTTTCTATGCATTTAATTTTAGACCTACCAGTTATTAGATTAATGAAGTTTTTTTGGATAGGTGTGCACTCTTCGATGGTAATACTTTTTTTGAGTAATTTTAGTTTGAAAAGCACACACAATAGAACTTTTTCTTTTCTTTTCATAGAACCAAAATTATGGAAAAATTATGATTTTCTCTTGGGATAATAAGTAAATGTTTGAGGAAGTCCTCATTTATTAAACACGCAACATTCACTCATACAACAGAAAACGAACTACCTTCAAAAGGTCAGTATTTCTTTTATTGCAAATTAATATTCGAAGTTCTGCACGATTTTGACACAAAACGCAAAAGTTGTTATAACTTTGAAACCATCAACAATTGGATAACAACATATATAGTTATTTGAATAGGTAGTAATCTCAGCTATCAAACCCTTCAATTTGGACCATTACTTTTGGGACACCATATTGCATGTGAATATTATAAAAATTTATATCGCATCGTTGACGAGCTACAATTTTTACAGTATAGGGTTTACTACTACCATAAAGACTGATCTGGGCACGGCGTTGCTTCAGGATAGTTTTGAAGGAAACTATTAGAAGATTGCTTGTAGCAAATTAAAAAACTCTACATTGCAACACTTACGAGCCACATTTTTTTTTTAAAATAGGGGTTGATTCCACCCTCAAACTGACTTTCGCGCCTCGTCGCTGGAGTTTATTTTTGTAATAAAGTAGTAGAGGATTGCATGTGAAAAGTTTGAAAATTTTCTAACGAGTTGTTTACAAACAAATTTTTTCTTAGTGTAGGGGTTGCTTCCACCCCCTAAGACAATTTGGTGAAGTGTTTTTGGTGGATATTTGTGTAATATGTTATTATAGGATTGCATGTGAATATATTTTGAAAATTTTGTATCGTATCGTTCAGGAGTCAAGTTTTTCAGTATAGGGGTTACTACTACCCCCAAGATTGACGTTGACATAGCGTTGCTTGCGAACAGTTTTGAAGGAGGTTGCATGTGAAATTTTAAATATTTTTGATTGAGCCGCTTACAAACTATATTGTTGTCTAATATCGGGTTGCTTTTACCCCAAGACTAGTTTTCGCTCTCCGTTGTTGTTGTTGCTTATTTTTCTAATGGGGTATTAAAAATTGCATGTTAAAATTTTTAATTTTGTCCAACGCTTTACGAGGTACAATGTATTTAGTTTAGGGGTTGCTGCCACCTCCATGAACGGCTTGGCGCACCATTGCTAGTGGATGTTTTTGCTATAGATTATTAAGCATTGCATGTAAAAATTTTGAAAATTTTCTAACGAGTTTTTTACCACCTAAAATGTCTTAAGTGTTGGGGTTGCTGCCATCCCCGTGAGTGAGTTTAATGCACTGTTGCTAGTGGATGTTTGCGCAAAATACTATTAAAGAATTGTGTGTGAATATTTCTTACATTTAAAAACGGTAAGATAATGATATTAAAAACGGTAGTTAAAATGAAAAGTTTGATAATTACATCACCGGCGGCGTGGTGTATTAGACACTATCGGGGTTGGCAGCACTAATCTTATACAGATTGGGTGCGGCATACACCAATGATGTCATCGATATTGCGCAATAATTTGCAATATAAAAATTAAACAATTAAAGATAAACGAGTCATTTTAACAACAAATTAATCCATTTTTAACACAAAATAAGTAAAGGATTACTTACATAAGGAATCCTGTATCCGGCGGAATTAGAGATGATCCGTCGACGCTACCAAATGCGTACAAATCAGGTCCGGACTAGCTAAGGTGGACATGAGGTCATCCTCAGGCGTGAAGTTCGGTAGTCCCAGGTGGCGGCAATTCTTACCTATGTAGGGTTTGGACAGGAAGGAGGTAGAGGTAGACAACAAAGATAATTAGGCAGGGATTTCTACATAGGTAAACCCTAAGATACGTTGCCAGACAAAAACGTGCACTTACACACCGACGATACTCCGAAAAAAGCCACGATTCCGCGCGTCACCAAAACCTCTCACACTCCTTTTTTCGTATTGGCCTACCCCTCTAGGGATATGCACAATTTGCGCAAACTCACTACTATTACATACGGAAGCACCGCCAAGTCTATTTAAAAATTCCCGCGCATCTGCGTATTTGAAATTTATGGCGGGAAACTTCCGTGTATTAAAAACTAAACTAAATACAATGTTAAAGTGACCCTTGGCACGTAACATATTATGAAAATTTTGTATCGCATCGTTCACGACTACAATTTTTTACAGAATAAGGGTTACCGCTACCCCCCAGGACAGACTGACACAGCAGGGTTTGATGATAATTTTGAGGAGACTATTAGAATATTGCATGTGATGATTTTGAAAATTTTGCGTAGCACCGTTTACAAGTTACTTTTTTTTTAATATAGGGGTTGATTCCACCCCCAAAACGTTGCTGGTGTTTATTTTTGCAATAGAGTATTAGACGATTGCATGTACAAATTTAAAAAAATAATTATCCAGCTTTTTAGGGGGAACACTTAAATTAGCTTGGGGGTTGCTGCACCTCCAAGAATGACTTGGGCACATCATTGCTGGTGGATGCTTTTGTTATAGACTATTAAGCATTGCATGTTAAATTTTTTAATTTTTCTAGCGAGTCGTTTAGGAGTTAAAAATTTATTTAGTATAGGGGTGTTGCCGCCCTCAAAGATAGATTTTTCTGTATCGTTGCTTGAAAATATTTTGTAGTATGCGATTAGAGGATTGCACTTGCAAATTTTAAAAATTTTCTATTCAGCCGTTTACGAACTACAATTTTTGTTGAATAAGGGTTGCTACTACCCTCAACATTAGCTTTTGTGCACCTTTGCTTATTCGTTTCTATTATAGACAATTAGAGGTTGTTTGCATGCGAACATTTTGAATATTTTTTATTGCGTCATTTAATAGCTACAATTTATTTAGTGTGGGAGTCGTAGCTACCCCTTGAGTAGTAGGGTAAGGTAGAACTAATTACAGAATTATAAGTGTAGGTGTATTCAGAAACAATTCGCTAAATTGGAAATATTTGTTATCAATATATAAATTATATTTTCTAGACTTTACAAAAATTTTGCTGGGAAACAGTGAATAACTTCATACAAATATATAAATGCGATATCACATTATATAAACAGGTCCATGACCTAAGCGGTAAGCTAAAAATTTTAAATACTCAAACACTTAATATATATTAGCGAATAAAAGTTTGCAGCAAACTCTATGGACGCAACGAAACTGCTCGTCGCACTATCATCTAAGCAGACTAACTGGCACCACGCTGTGTTGCCATTTAGCGGTTGTAAAGATGATAACACAATAGAATATTCCGTATATTAAAATATATTCTGTGGCGCTTTCAGCGGAAAATCGCTAGACTAAAACTATACGATTTCTGTACATTTTCCTATCAATTTTAGGTCCATTTTGTGTTTCTTAAATATTTAAAATAAAAATCTGTACAAAAACCTATTGACTTTGACATATTCCAAATCTTACCAATTTGGGTCTTCTTCCATTTAAACATCTTAGACAAGGAAGCGCAATGTCAATAATGCTAAAAAGTGAAAAGTTCTATCTTGCGTCCGATATACGGTAGTAAGTTTACAAGGGACGCAAGTTTGAATGCAAATTCCGGTCTATCGGGTGCAAAAATGATAGTAGGATGTATATATATATATATATATGGTAGGCGATTTATTCTATATACAGATCACCAACCATTAGTACACATTTTTGCACCTAATAAGGGTATACCAATATTAAGTGCTACACGAATGCAGCACTATGCATTATTTTTGCAAGCATTTGACTACGATATCAAGTATAAAAATACAAAGTTACATGGAAATGCAGATGCTCTTTCAAGATTGCCAACTAATTCAGAGGAAACTTACTTGTTTGAGGCATCTGATGTGTACGAGATAAATCAAATCGAGACTTTACCTTTAACTGTAAAGGAAATTGCTAAACATACACAAAATGATAGGACCCTACAACCATTGTTACAGGGATTAAAATCAGGAGAAAGCATTGAGAGTTTGGACAGATTTCATATAAATCAATCAGAATTTACATTACAGCAAAATTGTATAATGCGGGGGCACAGAACTGTGATTCCTTGTTCGTTACGTCAGGGCATATTAGCCGAATTACATATTGCACATTTTGGAATATCAAAAATGAAAGCTCTTGCTAGAAGCTACTGTTGGTGGCCAGGAATCGATAGTGATATACAGCAAGTTTGTGTTGACTGTCGAGAATGCAATGTAAATAAGAATAATCCAGTCAAATTTCCAACACATCCATGGGAACCTGCAACTGTACCATTTTCGCGAGTTCATATTGACTTTGCTGGACCTTTTTATGGCGTTTACTTTTTAATATTAATTGATGCTTATTCTAAATGGCCGGAAATTCATATTATGAACAAAATTACTTCAAACTTAACCATTAAAATATTACGAAGAATATTTGCACAATTTGGAATACCAGGGGACTGTGGTAACCGATAATGGATCACAGTTTACTTCCGAAGTGTTCCAAAACTTTTTTAAAATGAATGGTATTTTACACAAGCGCACTGCTCCGTTTCATCCTGCTACAAATGGGCAAGCTGAACGTTATGTACAAACCCTTAAACAAAGCCTTAGGGCAATGAAAAATGAAGAGACAAGATTTGGATTTACCTATTGCGAAATTACTTATGCAATACCGAAAAATGCCACATTGTTCAACTAACGATTCGCCTGCTATGCTCATGTTGGGTCGGCAAATTCGTACTCGAATTGACTTAATTAAACCTAGCTTAGATACGACTGATTACAACACAATAAAAATTAAAGTACCAGAATTTAAAATTGGATCACGAGTTGCAGTACGTGACTATTCTTCAAATGTAAAATGGGTATTTGGTAGAGTTTTTGGGCGTCTAGGTAAATTACATTCCTTGATTAAATTAGATGATGGCCGTATGTATAAAAGGCACATTGATCAAATGCGGGAAGTGGGTGAAAATCTCCATCCTGATGTGATAACTTCTCCCTATATTGATTCCAAAACTGATGATACTGTATTCACAAAATCATCAGATCTTTAAGGTACTGTAAATTTAGGAGATAGTGTAAATACAAATGTAATACCTAGATTAAGTACTAACTGAAGTGGACAAAAGTGATTACAGTGAACATAATCAAAGTGCAAGTGTTGATAATGAAAGTAATAAAAATCAGCCTACTAATATTGCTGATACACCCTTAGTACGTAGATCAAATAGAATAAGACATGCACCAAATCGATTGGATTTATGAAAGTGGTATTATGTATAGTAGAAATTGCTCTTGTTTAGCAAATTATGTTTTATCTGTTAGACGTTACGTCGCTAGTTACGTAAGAAGTCATGTTTTCTTTTCGACAAGGGAAGGTGTTGTGATACCTACCTACATGTAAACACTACTTTAGATTATAAGTAGGTGTAAAGGGGGCTTTAGGATGAGCCAGTGTGAAATAAATATGGATTACGTAGTTAGGTGTTGCTAATTCATTTTACCTTTTCCTGATTTCGACTATACACATCCCGACAATTACAACAAAAGTACAAAAAGTTTATCATATGCTTCCGACGATACGAAATTACACAGCATTTTTGTATATTTAGATGCAACCAATTACTTAGGCACCAAGTAGTCAAACTTTCAATGTCGTTTTGTAAAAGTATGCAGTCGTCAATACAAGTAATAGTTTTGAAAATTTTTAAATTGTCTGCAAACAGAATTTTTTTTTTTTGCATTAATAGAATCCACAATATCATTAATAGGTATCAGGAAAAACAAAAGGCCAAGATCTGACTCTTGCGGAACACCCAATGTTCGAGTAAATGTTTAAGAGTGATAGTTCGAATAAGCTACGTGCATTTGTCTATTTAAGAGGTAAGACAGTAAGTTCCAAAAGTGCTCGTGAGAGTCCAATAACATTTAGTTTACTCAAAAGAATGTAATGATTGATTTGGTCAAAGACTTTCTGGAAATCAGTGTGGATAACATCAACTTGTTTGTTGCTCTCAAGTGATTGACACACAAATTGGCTGAATGTAGCTAAGTTGGTAATCGTTGATTTTCTTTCCATAAAGCCGTGTTGTGCAGGTGTAATATAAAGTTTTATTTGAGCATATATGTGTGTGTGTGTGTGTGTGTATATATATATATATATATATATATATATATATATATATATGCTTGTATAATAGCGACTCAAAAACTTTGTCAATATTCGATATAATGGAAATAGGACGATAGTTAGTAACATTAGAGGTAGAGCCCTTCTTAAGTACTGGTGTAATCATTAACATTTTCCATATATTCGGAAAAGACTGCTGTCTAAGAGAAAGATTGTATAGGTAGCATAAAGGTTTGGCCAATACATATGCACAGTCTTTAACAAAGAAAGGCGGCACAGCATCAACACCAGCAGTATTTTTGTTTTTTAGTTTTCTTATAGCTTCCAACACTTCCACCTCAGTAAAACTAGTTACCGAAATAAAGCGAGTGTTAAGAAATACTGGAATGGTGCTCGATGAATTCGACTTAACGTAAACACTTCGGAAGTGTAAAGCAAATGCATCTACAATCTCTTGTTGAGTAATGATAGTTTAATCCTTGTATTTCATTGTACCAGTTATTCTAGTGGAGCCTTTATTGTTATTTACAAATTTCTAAAAATACTTCGGTTCCGAAGAAATGTTCGCTTGAATCTTAAGAATAAACATCATGTATGCTTTATCAATTAACGTTTTACATAAGGATCTTATGGATTTAAATTTAACGTAGTCATTAATACTGTGACTTTGTTTATAGTCTTCCAAAGCTTATGTTTTAGTTTCAATTGGTTGATAATAATTGAATCAAAGCATGGCGGGTATGTACGGGAATACTTAATACGATAGCGTGGCACTGTCAAATTAAATAACTTATATAAAGTATTGTAGAATTCCAAAATTGCAGAGTTAATGTCCTTGGTTTAATATACAGGAGCCCAGTCTACCGAACAAAGGAAATTGTACAGTAGCGGGAAATTAGCTTTTTGAAATTTCACCTACATCTTCATTATTTATCGAGAAATTGATGTCTAATTTAAACTCGATATAAATTGAGATTTTTAAAGGTGGATGATAGCCGTCTTCAGAAACTATTGGAAAAGTACATTTAGACACTTTTGTGGCGGTGTTACAGAGAACTAAGTCAAGTAAACGATCATAATACATTCAGTATTTCATTATATTATGATAGGTAGAAGTTGTTGACTACAGTGGTAGCTGTACTACTAGTATCGAAACAGTAATTAGCGATGTTGAAGTCACCTAATAATATAATTTTCTCATTGGTACAAAGAACCAGACTATTTAATAAATCAAAAAATTTTTCATAATCAAAAGTTTTCGTAGAAGGAGGTATGTATATATATATATATATATATATATTATTTGGAATGCAAATGAATGCTTAATATATATTAATAGTTATTAAGATGAAATGAAAACCCAACTTTGTATTTTAAAGTTGAATTACCATTTCAAATCGAACTAGTAATTGAAAACCACTAATATATATATATATATATATATATATATATATATATATATATATATATATATATATTACAAAAATGGAAAGGAAAGAATTAAAGCTGGTTTTAATACTTGCGCTGCATATATCAATTGTGGGAAGAGCTGACGCAAACGATGATAAATCTATTTCCATTCACGAAGATCCTTTATCGATTGCTAATAATACTCCACCTCCGCTAGATGTATTAGTTAAATCAGAACGACGATTTTTTCTAAATATTGTGAAATTATCGTTAAATAATTCTCCATTGTAAACATCAGTGTTCAACCAAGATTCAGTTATAGCAACCATGCAATCCTGCAGAATAGATACATTATTAAAGACTTCTGTAACCTTTGACCTCAACCCTCGCATATTTCGATATAAAATATTTACAGATGGTTTGAAATTGGGTGATGCATTTAGTTTTTTTGAGTAATCCTAGGTACATTATTAATCCGAATGTTGGTTTTGCCCTTTGATACACGTTCATATAGTTCTTACTTCAAACGTCTATATTCTTCTTGCTGGTATTTAGTCTTGTCGGATGCTATAATCAAATTTTTAAACTTTTCATTCGATTTCAATGCTGCTACGAATTTAATCACACCATAGAAATCAATTTCACAATGGAATTTGACTCTAAGCAGACATGGATGTTTAAGATCACCTTTAGGGCCCAAACGATGAACGTATAAGTTTGAACAATCAGTACCGGGTTTAATAGTTTGAACTAGTTCTTTCACAGTGTTTTGCTCATCGTAATCATTAGCAGATTCTGGCAAATTGAAAACGATAATATTATTTTTCCTTTGATTGCGATCATTAATTTCTTGGATGGCAGTTTCAGGAGTGAAATTATTCGCTAAAAGTTCAAATGTTTGTTGACTTTTAATCAATTGCTTGATGTTATTCAATTCAGTTTCAAAATCAGTTTTTAATTTGTTAATTAATGAAGTAAATTCATCCTGCAATGAAGATATCAAGTTTTTTAAATCACTATATTGTGATAAATTATTATTGCATGAATTGCACACCAACTTGATTACTTTTTATTTAGAACAAGTCAATCTAATATCGCTATCAGAAAGACCTAAACATGTGTATGAACATGCATTTTACATACATCACATTCTATTGAATTAGTGTTAGGATTACATTGTGAATTGCAATTTACACATTTATCACGTTTATCCATTGTATTTGTTACTCAAGTTGAAATTAGGAAACTAAACGTGGACACAAATTGTTCATGTTTTTGGGCGATTAAAAACGACTATACTTTAGACAAACCACAACGCCTCGGATAGGATTTGGGTTAGATATTATACAAAGGAAAAGTACGTTATAAAAAAGTTAAAATACAATTAATTTAGTACCTACAATAGTTGTAAAAAAGGGCCATATGGCCCTAATCTCGCTTGTGTAAATAAAGATGTTACAATACAATACAATACACTCACTCATTATTCTTGGCCTTTACACACAACCTGTGTTATCACGGGTGTCTTTCTGTCACTTCATTTCCTTTGTCAGCATATGTGATATTCATTTAAATATTTAAAGAAAATGTCTGATATTTAAGAAATTAAAACCTGTTACACTAAAAATAGAAGTTTCATCCAAACCAATTTAAATGTCTATTTGTTAGTCGTGGGAAAAGTATAATAGTCTACTCGCGAGTTATAGCCATTCTGAAAATAATTATGAAATATGTATTCGTAACATTTTATTGTTTGAAAGTTGGGATTTCTTCTTTATCGACATTGTATATTCTTGTCAATCGTGGTAAATGCCATTTTGATTATTATATGAAATAGCATTTTTTTAATTATTGGTATGGTGTTAAAGTTATGTCATGTTAAATGTGTATTCATATTAATTGATTAATAAAAATAGGAATTACCAACGATTATTATTTACATTTGCATAAAGAAACTGCTTTAATTAGGTTTTCACAGCCATTACTCATTCAAATTATGCCGCTTGCCCTACGAGCTCATGATGCAAATGCTCCGAATGAGTAATGGCTATCATAACTCGCTCGTTAAATACTTTGCTATAACACATTACTTTATATGCCTACTTTTACACAACGACTAGCGACAGCGAGTACCTACGTAATGTTGCTGCTAAGGCAGAGGGTATGTGCCTGGTTAGTTTTGTTTTGAATGATAGTGTGCTTATGAGGGGTTTGCCACACTTTTCTTGAATGGTACAAAAATATTTGTTATAATTAGGTGCCATTTTGTGCTGCTAAGACAAAATTTTGCAACATAATTGCTAGCAGGCAGTCCCGGATGCATGAAGTTGGCCGCAACGTTTCAAATTTTCTGAAAGTTCTTGTATCATAATTAGGTGCCTTCTGTGTAACAAGTTATTTGAAAAAAATGTTTTTTTTCTAAGCTACCTTAGAGGTGTAAAGTAGGAACATAATTGGCCCCTAATTATGATATAATAATGTTTGAAAAATTTGAAAAAGTTGCCAATATCATGCATTTAGGCTACTCAAAAAAATAGTTTGTCCAAATAACTTGTTTCACGGGAGAGCGCAAAATTTTGTTTCAATGGCACAAAATGACGCTTAATTGCCTTAACAAGACAATTGTTTCCTCAAAAACTAAAATGAATAGACCCATACCGTTGGTGTCAAATTAAAGCTTTTTCATGGGCTTTTCAAAAATATATTAATATAGGGTGTTCTGTTAAAAAAATAGAAGTTCAATGTGTATTGGAATTATGAAACACCCTGTAGGTTTCCAAATATTTTTTAAGTGTGCACTTTAGTTGTCCCTAGTACGCTTTCAAATCTCAAGAACTGCAAAGCTTACAAACTTGAAATTTGACAGGTAGTTTCCTTATAAGATGTAAGCATTCACTAAAGAATGGATTTTACGAAATTCCACCCCAAATTGTGTGTAAAATGGAGGTTGCAAGATTGTATTAAAGTCAATATGGTTTTGAAGTTAGACATTAAAAATCGGTATTTAGGTTAATCATTTTAAATAATAAAATAACCTACACAAGCGCTTTTTGACAAACAACCCTTATAGGTGTAAAATAGAGGATGAAAGTTTCTGTGGGAAAATTTTATTTACTGTTATAATTAACTTAAAACTTAATAAAAATATTCTTCAATTTTCAATAGTATATTGTGTTTAGGATTAAAAGTGTGGTTCTTTGTTAGACAACCAAAGTTTGCGTGGATGAAACGAAGTGCAGAGTACCTTTTGTAAATTTTTCATACAAATGACACTAACATTCATAATAACTAGTATTGAAAATTTTGAACTGGTTGACAGATTGTATTCTTGTATTTAAAGAAAATGTGCATGTTACTAAGTAACACTTTTAAGCCTAGTAGCATGCTAGTTATTCGTGTAAGTAGTGCAATAAGTGGAAAATTTGCAACTCGAGACGAAGTCGAGAGCTGTAACATGCTAAGTGCAACAATGTACTTTTTGCACATGTTGCACACGTAAATTTTTTTACAATCAAATTAGACAAATTCTTATTAATTTTAATTGAACAATATATCACATTACAGGAATATTACTAATGTTATAGAACTGCAGCCAGGAAATAATTATAGTAACGATTTCCAAGATAGTGTCAGAGAATGAGTTACCTGAAGAAAATAATAGTGTAAATAAAGTTTTCCTGTGTTGTGGAAAGGAATATTTATATTTTAAAGTTTCAATACCATCAGAACAAATAGAATAAATTAAAAATTCTAGTACTTGACCTAATGAAACGTGAGTAAGTTGTTTTTTATACTGTTTAATGAAAAAGAACGTAACAGCATAACATATAAACCCAACCACAATAGCAGAAATATAGTAATCAATAAATATAGTCTTGTTTATCTTAATGCCCAGGGGTTCTTACATAACAAAGATCAAATCGAGTTATTAATAGCTCACCATAAACCGCTTATTGTTTGCTTTTCTGAAACTCATATTGTGGTAGATGTTTATCCACAAGAAATACATATTAAAGACTATACATTTGAAATTTGTGAATTTAGAAGTAAATACACAAGAGTGGTAATTTTTATTAATGATAAATTGAATTATAAGTTTCATTTCGATTTTATAGAGAACTTAGAAAAAATAGTAGAAGGAGGTAATTATAAGGAAAGGTTAATAATAATCAGAGACTTCAACATCGATATGACCAAAGAAAGTTATTATAAAAATAAACTGATTTAGAATGATAACAGAAAATGGTTTACATTAGTTAATAAATCAACCTACCAGGGAAACAAAAAAAAAACAATGCTACAATAATTGACATTAATTTCTAATGTAGTAGAACTCCAAGGGATTATTATTCACAACACTCCAAAGATTTCAGACTATTATATAATAAGTTTACCATTAAAATCGAAAACAAAATGGTACTACCATAGTGACCATGTTTATATTATCATCAAGCTGTTAAAACATTATGTTGCGGAAAAACATCAGAATATACTAATAAAAGCAAACTGGAATAATAGTACAAATGTTGTCAATAAAATGGCTGAGAAGTTAGTAAATAATCTACAACGCAATTTGGATGATATGTCCTGAAAAGGAAGTGTTGAGAAATAAGCCGTGGCGAGAGTTGTTGTCATGGTGTTATAATAAGTGGTGGTCATATAGTTGTCACTTTTATGTTTATTATCAGTAATTCGTTTATGTACCATAAAAAAGAGCTTTTATACTAAGAGACGTTCCATAATTTACCGCGCATCCTGCCATCAGATTATGGGCCCAGGCACTCATAATATTATTGTCTAAAAGAAGAATTTTAAAAAAAAATTTTTTAAATAATTAGGGCAATGGCGACAGCAATAGAATCAATTGAAAAATTGAAAGGACGAGAAAATTACGAAACTTGGAAGTTCGCTGTTCAGGCTTATTTGGAGATGTCATGTCACAGGCACTTGCACAGAAACCGAAATATCAAAAAAAGCGGCTGGAAATACAAAAGCCAAAGCGTTAATTGTACTATTGATCGAATCAGTGAATTTTTCGCACATACAAAATACAAAAAGAGCTAAGGAAGTCTGACGGAGTCTTCAGAAAGTATTTAAAGGTTGGGGGTTGTTACGTCGCGTTGGACTACTATGCGAACTCGTCACAACAAGACTGGCGGATTGTTTGTCGATGGAAATCTTTGTAAATAAAATCATTAGCACGGCACAAATTGAATGGTACTGGAATGAAAATAGATGAAGAGTGGATCGGAACCTTATTATTAGCCAGATTGAGTGATGAATACAAACCAATGATTATGGCAATGGAAAATTCGGGACAAAAGAATTCTGCAGATTTGATCAAAACAAAACTTTTGCAAGAAGTTAGATCAAACGAAGGAGCAGGTAGTTTATCATCGCCAGCGATGTACACTCAAAAGCTTAAGTTTCCAAAAAGAAAAGGCCACCAGAAGAATACAAAATGTTTCAGATATGATGATATAGACCACTACAAAAATAAATGTCCAGGGAAACAAGAGTAAGAATGCCGGTTACACGTCAATTCTTTCCTGTTTGACTGCAAGTAATCTAAAGTCGACAGAGTGGTGCATTGATTCTGGTGCATCAACTCACGTGACATGCCAACAAGGCTGGTTTGAAGAAGTCAAATCTGAATACAGTGGCGAAGTGACAATTGCAAATGAGTCAAAGTTGAAAGCAGAGTTGACAGGTGATGTATGGCTTCAACTGCAAATTAATAATAATGCAGTTGATACTACTATTCGAAACGTGCTATATGTACCAAATTTATGCACGAACTTATTATCAGTCAGTCAATTAGGGTCTGATTGTAAAATTTGGCACTAATGATTAAAAATTTTTGTAGAAGCATAATAAGTTATTAGTTCAAGCAAATCTGATGAACGGCCTGGCCTATTCAAGGTTGTCGTATATTTGGTATACACAAATTATGCCTTAATCCGTTACTGCATTAAACGTTGTAAACAACCTCTAATTCGATATACGACCGAGGACGACGCAAACAAGTTACACCTGGCCAGGAGATGGAAGTTGTTCGGTACTCGTGTAATAGTGCGGTACGGTCTAGTAAACTACTTTGATACAAATAGGATAATGAGATGTGATTGTGTTATAAACTACTACATACTACTTCAAGTAATAATTAAGTAACAAATATAGTGTAAGCAAACTAAGTACAAACTAAAGTGACGTGTTACTGTTTTCATGCTATGATGACAGACACCTGATTCGAATGCTATCCACAAAGGGATGCTCACCTGTTGGATTAAAGCTCAAGGTAACTACTTAGATTTATGTTATATTACAAACTAATTGTTGTGCAGTTGTTGTGAAAAGAACTGTTGGTTGTTTACTCCTCAAAAAGTGGTTTTATAATCAGTAAAATTGTGATTTATTAATAGTGTTTGGTATTAAAATAAAGCTATATAGAGCAGCAAGACAGTGTTGATAAAATTAAATGCCTGAAATAAATAGTTAAACACTAAATTACAATTATCATTAATTTTAAACCTAAATATCATTATCAAGCTAATACATTTTCTTGAAACTGTTATCAGTACTGGTTTTCCTATACAAACAATATTCATGCATGTGCAGATGATAAACATTATTACATAATTATATGAAATTATTTTTGACTTATTTCTAAACTGTAGATAATAAGGAATATTATGGAATGGATTAAATGCAACAGCAGTAATTCTCAAGCAGTTATTTTTTTGTGATGGATGTGAAAGACCAGTACATAAAGAATGTTCAGATCTTACATCCTCAGAAATAAAAGTAATGGAGCTGAAGGGAAAGCGCTCTCTCTAAAATTTTACTGTGAGAATTGCAATGAAGGAGTAAGATTAGTTCCCAAGCTTATTAAAAAAATTGATGAAATGTGTGATAAATTTAATAAGTTGAATAACTCCATTGTGGTACCAGAACAAAGTTGTGAAGAAAAAGTGCTCAACGAAATTTTTGAAAGGCAGAAGAGAATGAATAATATAATGATTTATAATTTTGCGGAAGATTTACAAAATGATATGGGTAATGCTCAGGCCTTAATTAAATCAGTGGTTAAGGAGGATTTAAAGATAACCGGTGTATATAGAATGGGAAAGAAGAATAAAAATGGATCGAGAGCATTAAGGGTTACATTTTCTAATCATGAGGATGCCACGAAGGTGATAAGGGGGCCAAAGCACATTTTAAAAAAGGAAAATATCTTTGTTAGTGCAGATCTCACACCACAACAGGTCCAGCATTGGAAGAATTTACGTAATGAGAGGGAAATAAGAAAAGGGCGAGGAAGGTTTATTTTTAAAATATATTAAAGGAGTACCTTATATTCATGCTTCAAAAAACTAAGCAAAAGTTATACAGTCAATAATACACAAATACCTATTTCTGTTTATTTTCAAAATGTGGGAGGGCTCAAAACAAAATTATTACTACTGCAGCAATCAATATTGTGTTCAAATTATGACATTATAGTGTTAGTGGAAACTTGGTTGAATACTAATATAGAAAATAATGAACTTGGCTTGAAAGAATATGATGTATTCAGATTTGATTGGGATTTGACTGATTCAAATAAAACTCAAGGTGGTGGAATACTAATTGCAATTAGAAGTAATTTATCTCCTATTATAATCAATCACTTTAATAGCAGTATTGAGCAACTTTTTGTTAAAATACCTTGCAAAAGTTATAATCTAATTATAGGGGGAGTATATATACCTCCCCTATCTGACACTGCTTTATATGATAACCATGTAAATACAGTGGATTATATATTTGAAGCTCATCCTAACTGCCGAATGTATTTATGTGGCGATTACAATCTTCCTCGAGCACAATGGTACAATGATGAATTCGGGCTAAAAGTTTACTGTCTTGATAATTATCCAGCGTTATCTTTAGTGCGTTGTTTTAGTTATCATAACTTATTTCAAATTAATACTATCCCAAATAGTACGAATACATTTTTAGATTTAATATTTGCTACTACAAATGAAACACACGTTACAGAAGCTATAGATAAATTGTTTCCTAATAGTATATATCATACTGCAACCTCTTTTGATGCTAGTGTCAGTCAATACAAACAATTACAATTTGAAGAATTATACTACGATTTTAAGAACGCTAACTTTGAAGCTATGAATGACTGCTTTGCTGGTACTGATTGGAATTCCATTATGCTTAAAGGCACAGACATCAATATAGATATATCAGAATTTTATTACATATTGGACAACGCCATCAAAAGATTTGTACCGTTGAAAAGGTTTAAAGTGTCAAGTTTTCCAACATGGTTCAGTACCGAGCTAAGAAATGCTATAAGACTGAAGAAGGCAGCACATAAGAAATACAAAGTAAGTGGTAGTAAGAATGATTATGGTCATTTTGCCTTTCTTAGGGAAACATGTAAATCTTTAAATAATTTATGTTATAAAGCTTATATAGATAAAATCCAGGCTGATATTAAATTACAACCAAATTCATTCTGGAAGTTTGTGAATAACAAACGAAAAGTATTTAATCTGCCATCACAATTTGTCTATAACAACATGAAAGGTAGTAGTAATGAGGAGATAGTAAATTTGTTTGGGTCATATTTTTCAACAGTATACAGTAATACAAAGGTTAATAGAGTACCAGCATTTTTTTATACAGACACTATAGAAGTTAGTAATTATTACATTGAAGCATCAGAAATAATAGATCGTGTTATGAAGCTGCCAAATAAAGAAACACATGGACCAGATGGAATTCCACTGGTTGTTCTAAAACGCTGCTTTTATACTTTAATACACCCAATAAAATACTTGTTCAATAAATCCTTAGATGCGGGAGTTTTTCCAGATTATTGGAAAAATAGTTATTTGAAACCAATCTACAAAACAGGTTCTCGTGAGGATGTAACAAATTATAGAGCTGTGTGTAATCAGTCGGAACTTCCTAAATTATTGGATTACTTGGTTAATAAGAAGCTTACATGGGATTGTAGAAATGTGATTATTGAAGAGCAGCATGGTTTTTCACGAGGCAAATCTACTTGTACTAATCTTTTATTGTACACACGTTATATCTTTATGGCTTTGGAGAATCGAGTACAAGTGGACTCCATATATACAGATTTTGCTAAAGCCTTTGATAGGGTTAATCACTCAATATTATTAGCTAAATTGCAAGCACTGGGAATGCAAGGCAATATTTTGAAATGGATAAACAGCTACCTTATTGGAAGAACCCAATATGTGAAATGTGGTAATTCAATTTCGAATCCAATAACAGTGACCTCGGGGGTACCGCAGGGTTCTCATATTGGTCCTCGATTATTTAACCTTTTTGTCAATGACATAAAAGAAGTGAAATATTATTTTTTGCGGATGATTTAAAAATGTTTAGAACTATTACTAACATCAAAGATGCAGAAACATTACAAATGGACAATATTTAGCTCAATGGTGCAACAAAAATTCTTTAAGCCTGAACATTAACAAATGTAGCGAAATTACTTTTTCGAGAAACTATAATGTTATTGTAGAATACTATCATAGGGCTATTACAAATAAACCGATATTTCGTATCCAAGAAAAATGCTGCTGGTTCGTTCTGCAAAATAAGAAATGTGTTCTTGCGAAATTGTAATATATTGAACATAAATAACGAATCTTCATATAAACAAATAACAACGAATTGGTAACTTAGAATGGCGAATTATGTACACTATACATTTTTACGTAGACAAAACAACTTAGTTACATTTTTACAACCCCACTTGACCAACATTCGATCGGAAGTGTTCTCTCGAGAGGTGAGAGAAACAGAAAACCATGCATTTAAACAGGTAAAAATCGATACTGTCTTTGTTTAAAAGCAAGGTTACCACTACTTGAAAATTAAGCGGCACAATTTGAATTTATGAATAGCGGATTATGTTCAAATCTAAACATAACCGCCCGCCTTGAAAGGTTCAGGCTTTCAATAAAATATAACATTGAATAAACTTAAAGCTACACCTTTACAAATATTGCAGCCCTGTTTAACATAGAGCAACTTAAAACTAAGCACACACGTTTCCACAGAACCAAATGGTCAGTCCAACACTGTAGTTTCACTGTCGGGCAACAGGCACAACTTAGCAAATGAACGTTTGAATATTCCATTAGCAGTCTTCACAGAAGCAACGCGGTTGATTCCATCACCGCCAGGATGGAGCTGAATTACTCGCCCGAGTTTCCACCGTAAAGGCGGGCTGCTGTCCTCCTTGAGTAGCACTAGCGAACCCAATGTTAATTGCGAGAGGGTCTTGCGCCATTTAGTACGCTGTTGCAACTCTGATACATATTCTTTGCACCAACGTTTCCACAAATGCTGGTGAAAGCCTTGAATTTTCTGAAAAACAGACAGTCGAGACTCTTTTAATTCTGTAACATCTGGATCCGGTAGCGACGTCATGGACCGTCCAATAAGTGAGCAGGAGTCCGTGGGTTCAGGTCATTTGGATCAGAACTTAATGGAGCAAGAGGTCTTGAGTTGAGGATGGACTCCACCTGTGTTAACAATGTGTACATTTCCTCAAATGTTAGTAATGCTGCGCCAATAACGCGCTTCAAATGAAATTTGGCGGACTTAATGCCTGCCTCCCATATTCCTCCAAAATGAGGACTATGAGCAGGGATACAATACCAATTCATACCTTCGTTGCTTGCTGAATTGACAATATCACCAGTTTGCTCTTTTAAAAATTTCCCAATTCCCTTAATTCGAGTTAGCGTCAACAAAGTTGGTACCATTATCTGAATAAATGCTTGATGGTTTGCCTCTACGAAAAACAAACCTTCTAAATGCCATCAAGAAACCTTCAGTCGATAGGTCAGTAACTAACTCTAAGTGTATCGCCTTTGTTACAAAGCACACAAAAAGGCACAAGTAACATTTTATAGTTTTCAAACCGCGACCCTTGCGGTCTTTTATAAAAGGACCGCCATAATCAACGCCGGTGGTGTGAAATGGCGGAGCAGGAGTGATTCGTGAAGAGGGTAAATTCCCATAACAGGATTTGTTATGCGAGGGAGAAACGAAAGCACCTAACGCATTCATGGACTACTTTCTTGACTATATTTCTACCTCCAATAATCCAATACCTTTCTCTCAAGTGAGATAAAAGCAACTGTGCACCAGCATGCAGAAGTCGTAAGTGCTCTTGTCTTACTAAGAGATTTGCAATCTGGTGTTTGCTAGAAATCAGCAAAGGGAATTTTTTGTTGTAACCGAATTCAGAGTTGTGGAGCCTTCCACCAACCCTAATCATGCCCTGTGAATCCAGAAATGGGTTTAAGGACAATAAAGTCGCAGACTTTAAACAATTGCCCCCTTGCAATGTTTTAAGTTTGTCAGGAAAGGATTCCTGTTGAGAAAGTTTTATGAGCACATAAAAAGCATTATGCAGCTCGTCTGCACGAAGAAAACCATACCGATGGTTTGTGAAAAGGCTCGAACAATTTTTGCGAAAACGCATGCAATACGCAGTTACTCTGATCAGCTTTGTTAGAGTAGAATAGCTGTCAAACAGAAAACATTTAACAATGCTAACAGAAATACATTGAAAAGTGGCCTTTGTTTCTGGCAAAATTTCATGAACCATATCAGAATGAGGCCAAGAAGATTCATTTTCTTCCAATCATCGAGGTCCGTGCCACCATAGACTGGACTCCTTTAATAATTGAGGACTAACCCCTCTTGACAAAAGATCAGCGGGATTGCATTTGGTTGGCACATGTCGCCAAATACCATTGGAAGTAAGCCGCTGAATATCAGCAACTCGATTGCACACAAAGGTTTGCAAGGCATTAGGATTAATTTTCAACCAACCCAGAACGATAGTGGAATCAGACCAGTAATAAAAACAATATGGCATAGACAAATTTAATGCCTTGACGACTTGTTCGGCAAGTTTAGCTAAGGGTACGGCAGCACAAAGCTCAAGCCTAGGAATAGTCAGGGGCTTCAGTGGAGAAACTCTTGACTTTGAACAAAGGTCAACCTTGACATTGCCTTTACCGTCCAATGAACGTAGAAAAATACAAGCTCCATATCCATGTAAGGAAGCATCACAAAAACCGTGTAATTGAATACGAACAGGTGTTTCAACTAGAACGTGTCGTCTCACCCTTAAATCATTAAGATCTGATAACTCAGAACAATATACTTGCCATTTGGCTTGTACTTCTTGGGGAACGGGGTCATCCCATGCTAATTTTTCTAACCACAACTTCTGAAGAAGCATCTTAGCACCTAAAACACATGGACCTACTAAACCTAAGGGGTTAAAAATTTGGGAAACCTTTGACAGAATGCTGCGTTTTGTTATTTTTGAATTAGGAATAATAGAAATAGTGAACATGAAACAATCGAGTTGAAAATTCCAAAGCAAACCTAGAGTACGAGTGTGCTCGTGAATCCCAAATTCAAGAACACCGGGATGAATATCTGAAGGCGGAATATCTTCCAAAGCAGCCTGGCTATTGGAAATCCACTTGCGCAAATTGAAACGACCTGATCCAAGCACTTGGCTCAATTGTTTGCAAAGTTGGCGAGCAGACGGTGCGGTATCTACCCCAGAAATCAAATCATCCACATAGAAATCTTCCTTGATGACTCTTGATACATCAGGAAATGAATGCTCACAATCTCGTCCGAGCTGGTTCAGGCAACGAATAGCTAAAAAAGGAAGCTGAAGCTGTGCCATATGTCACAGTATTTAAACTGTAGTGAAGAATAGGTTCAACCGAAGAAAAACGCCACAAGATTTGCTGTAGGTATCTCTGGCTAGGCTCAATTAGGACTTGCCTGTACATTTTTTCTACATCAGCTGCAATTGCAACTGGATGTTTGCGAAATCGAATCAAGATTGAGAATAAATCCTGCTGTATGGTTGGTCCAACCATCTGAATACCATTTAAGGAATCACCACTCGTGGTTTCCTGAGATCCATTGAAAACGACACAAAGCTTCGTCGTTAAACTATCCTCCAACACCCCATGATGAGGAAAGTATGAAATCTTGGATAAATCAGGATCAATGACTGTCATATGACCTAAATCCTTGTACTCTTGCATAAAATCTTTATAACGAGTTGCCAAGTCTGGCTTAGCTTGAAATCGCCTCTCTAGCGATAGAAATCGCTTCTCAGCTATTTGCAGAGAATCACCCAGCGTGTTAGGAGAATTCTTAAACGGAATTGATACAATAAATCTTCCCTCAGCATTCCGCTTTGTAGTTTGGACAAAATGCATCTCGCATGCATTTTCTTACATTGTTTGAACCTTTTCGGTAGGATAGTGCCCAATTTGCCAAAACCTAGAATATCATTGCAATCCTCAACCACATTGAGATGGCATTGAGTAAACTGGGATGTAATTGTGGGAACGGAACCCGATACAATCCACCCAAACCGCGTTTTTTGAAGAACGGGCAGGTTCGGACCCAAATGAAGCTGGCCTACACAGACGAGCTTCCAGAATATAGAGCAGCCAATTAGAATATCTACACGACCTGGCTGATCAAAGTTAGAATCAGATAATTTGATATTATCTGGAATTTTAAATGCATTTCGATCAACATGACAACTAGGTGTAGTGCATGTTATCTCATCTAAGACCAAACATGAAATGTTTATCTTATAGTTTGTGTGTACAGTATGCAGCTCGAACATCACACTTTGAACGTATATTAGACTTGGCTCGGCCCAGTCCAGACACTGTGATATGTACATCACTTTCTCTGATATTTAATTTTTTGCATAAGTCCGATCTAATAAAATTAGATTGCGAACCTGAATCTAACAACAATCGTACAGTATGAAATTTTCCATCATTAGAAAGAATTCGAGCAGTTGCAGTAGGCAGCAGTGCTTGACTATCATTTGCACAGAAAGCAGAAATTGTATTGTCAACAGGGGGGGTCGCAGCATGTGCAAGCCCTGGTCGACTTTCAATCCTCGCTTGAACCTGAAGCTCATCCTCGTGGATCAGTGTATGATGTTTGTTTTTGCATTTCAAGCACGTGAATTTAGAATTGCATTGGTTGACAAAATGTCCTTTGGATAAGCAATTCAAACAAACTCTAAGTAATTTTACCTTCTCGATTCTACTACCAACAGATAGTTTTTTGAATTCACTGCAACCTATTTAGGGCGTGATTACCCTTGCAATAAGAGCAAGATTGGGTATTGCTAACAAATGATTTTGAAATCACCTTTAGAGGTTTTCCTGGAACAACTTTGTTGTGCTTCGACTCCAAAGTGTCCAGTAGGTTGGCAGTATTCCTTAAAAACTCTTTGAACTGTGAGAGTGTGGGTAACTCTGGCCCTTGTGCGCCTTTCAGCATCTCCCATTCACGAAACGTGTTGGGATCTAGCTTCTTGGAGACCATAAATATGATAATGAACTCCAACAATTTTGGTTCTGAAGCCAGCGACTTCAAAGCCGTGTAATGCTTAAAGAGAGCATCATTGATTTATCGCAATTTTGTTGCACATTCTTTACCAACTGGTACTAGATCAACGATTGCCTTGAAATGGTTATGGATCAACATCCTAGGGTCGTTGTAGCACTCATACAAAGCACTCCAGGCTACCGAATAATTATTTGCGGAAAACTCTAATGAGCTGATTACTTGCACTGAAGGACCTTCAAGGCTAGCTTTCAAGAAATGCAGCTTCTGAATGTTAGTCAAGGACTTGTTATCTGCGATTAAATTCTTAAATACTTCATAGTATTCCAACTAGTCCTCAGAGCTGGAGCCAGAATACTTTGGAACTGAAATAGTAGGAAGACGAAATGTAGGACACGAATCACCACGATTCGATCCTGAACTAGAAATTGGGGAAACAGACCGGGCTGGATACACCGTAGCATATTTCTTTAAAACATCTTCTGCCTGCGATATGGCTGAATAATACATACTTTCAAATTCCATTTCTAAATCACCACCTTGGGGTTTTAGACCTCGGATTTGAACATCAACCTCGTAATATTGTGATAATAAAGGCAAAATATCATTTAACCTTTTTTGCAACTCAGTTAGTTGCTTTGAATTTAAAGTTTCCTCAGAAAGATTTAATGACTCAAGCGAATTTACGTATGTAGTAAACCGCGTGAGCCGTGCTTGAATATAATCCTTTGTTATAATTAATGACTCCATAATCAAAATTATAAGCACTCGTTATCCTTTGAACACCCTATACCGTTTTGACGCGCCGCCGCTGGCGATCAAAATTTGACAGATATACGTAATTTTAAAGCTGTTTGAATTTATAAATGAGCAAACAAATAAAGCAACATTGTATTCATAAATTGGCAGTTTATAACCCAACTTAATACTAAATAAATAAAACACTTTATTTATTAAATCAATGGAAATGCACAGTTCGTAAAACAACAGATGCAAGAAATGAAAAAGGTTAACGGACTTACCCACTGCTCCGAGTATGTAAGCGTTCTTGTATCTTTGTTTAGCATATATGGTTGTAGCGACGCCCTCGCTTTCACCTTCAGAATATAGCCTGAATCTTGTACAAACTTGTTTACTATCAAGCAAACGGAAATATCGATTGATACGACGTTATATCTCTCTCGCACCAATGCAACTACAAACAGAAGAAATAGGAAGCGTGTTTTACTAACCTTGAATATTAATTCGCCAATTTTAAAATTCCAAATTAATTTGCAAGTTTTACTTCTTAAAATTGCAGGTTATACATGAAGGACCTTGAAATAAATACTCCTCCAAAACCATGTGTTGATTTAATTGCTCGTAAATCAAGTCTTGTTGCAATTAAATAGGTCCAGCTCGAGGATCGACCAACTGTAGAATACTATCATAGGGCTATTACAAATAAACCGATATTTCGTATCCAAGAAAAATGCTGCTCGCTCGTTCTGCAAAATAAGAAATGTGTTCTTGCGAAATTGTAATATATTGAACATAAATAACGAATCTTCATATACACAAATAACAACGAATTGGTAACTTAGAATGGCGAATTATGTACACTATACATTTTTACGTAGACAAAACAACTTAGTTACATTTTTACAACCCCACTTGACCAACGTTCGATCGGAAGTGTTCTCTCGAGAGGGGAGAGAAACAGAAAACCATGCATTTAAACAGGTAAAAATCGATACTGTCTTTGTTTAAAAGCAAGGTTACCACTACTTGAAAATTAAGCGGCACAATTTGAATTTATGAATAGCGGAATATGTACAAATCTAAACAGTTATTATTTTCCCATATAAAATTAATGATGTATCTTTAGTAAGGAAACCTAGTATTAAGGATTTAGGTGTAGTACTAGATTCAAAACTAACATTTAATACTCATATTAATGAAATTACTTCAAAATCTTTAAAAACTTTGGGTTTTATTAGGAGAACTACCAAATTATTTTCTGTATTCTCAGTTAAACTGCTATATTGCTCGCTAGTTAGATCTACTTTAGAATACAATTCTATTATCTGGTGCCCTAGATATAGTTTATATATAGAATTGATAGAATCTGTTCAACGTAAATTTGTACGACATTGTGGATATCAACTAGGTTTTAATTACGATACATATAATTATTGTGAGACGGAAAATTCTTAATTTGACTTCTTTAGAAAGTCGTAGAGTGAGTGCAGATTTGTGTTTTTTACATAAGATTTTGAATGGTAGAATGAATGATTCCACATTAGTGCAGTTACTTAAACTAAATGTTGCAGGGAAAAGAACTAGGAACTCTGAAGTTTTTAGTATAACTTTTCATTGTACAAATTATGGTCAAAATGAACCTATCACTCGTATTATGAAGTTAGCAAACACCTACGAATTTAGGTTGGAGTTGTTTGATTCTTCCATTCAATCTTTTAAAAAGTCATTAAAAAACTTATAAAATAATAAATTTAGTTATTCTTATAGGAAATTTCACATTTTTTAACTAATCTTTGTAAAATGGCATTGCCGTAAATGAATAAAAATTAAAAAAAATAAAAATACATAACAATGTGGCAACGAGGATTTAAAAATAATTAAAGTAACAACGAACTCTTAAAATGCCGGACAATATTAATCAAAATATAGTGCCTCAAAGATCAATCGAATTTGTCGGATTAAAATAGATTTTAACACATTTCAAATAAAGTTTGATAATTTCTTATCATTAAATAGTATTAATGAACAAATTTTAAAACGTGCTTTACTAGTTCTCATTATCTCCAAAGACATTATCAACAATAATTTCATTATGTAGACTAAAATGTCCAAAAGACTACACCTATGATGAATTAATTAAAAAACTAGAAACAAATTACAAAAAGATAACATTCAGAAGTACTGAAATGTACAAATTCTTCACATTTAAACAAAATGCAGAACAACGCTTACAAAATTTTGCTAATGGTTTAAGAGGTTTAAGCGTAAATTGTAATTTCCCAGAAGATTTTTGGCTCAAGCATTGATCACAGCCTTTACAATGGGATTACAATATAATAATGTCCGTATCTCATTACTTCAAGAAAACCAAATTGAATGTAGTAGAAGGGTGGAACGTGCAAAAACATTAGTAGGACTATTTGCTACAAAAACTACATTTTCTAGTGAAACACAAGATGTCCAGTTTAATACAAATAAAATATACAGACGCAAAAGTAATTCAATTTCGTCTAACAATTCAAATTCTACTACACAAAGTAAAAATAAAAGTCCATGTCATAGTTGTGGTGGATACCATTTAAGAAAAAACTGCCGATTTCGTGAAGTAAATTGCAATGCATGTAACAAGAGAGGACACATTGCAAAAGTTTGTCAATCATTACAATACAGGGAGAGAAATAGAAATATATCGCATTCGCCCTCTACTTCCTACTCAAAAAATTATAAAAAATTATTTACAAATTCTGTACAAGAAAATTTTAATGCTGAACAAAATGAAAATTATGATGTTTTCACAATTCATAATACCATAAATACTACAAACAATCCAAAATTTCTAGTTCCCATAGAAATCAACGGGTATTTAGTTAATATGGAATTGGATACCGGAAGTTGCGCTACCATTGTTTCTGAAGAAATTTATAACAAATTGGGTAGACCGTTACTTGATTTTCCATCTACTACTTTGACTAGTTTTTTTGGTCACAAAATTCAACTACTTGGAGAAAAAACTGTTTCTACGAAAAAAAAAATAAAACGAATTACTTAAAATTATATTTTGCTTCAGGCGTATCTAACAATCTTTTATGTCGAGATTGGATAGATCAATTAAATTTAAGTGACGTATCGTTAAAAGAAATGTGCGAAAAACCATTATATTTTCTGTAAATTTTTACAAAAGAAAAAGTTCATTTTGTCCCATCATCATCATTTTGTTTTCGACCTTACTTAAGGTCGGTTTGACGCAGCTCTAACTTCTTTTCTAATCTGTGCTAATCTAAAAAGCTCTACATACCCTTCACAACCAAAATTTCTAATATTTTGACTTATATAGTTTGGTCTAGGTCTTCCTATATCCTTCTATCTTTTTCCTATCCAGCTGACTACATAGATATTAGCAACCTGATGGTTGTTAAAGAACTCTAACATGTTTACATGATTACCATTTATAAGGAAATGAAATATAACCTGGTATCCGCTTCAAAAAGGAAAAGTGTTAAATTATATGTTATGGTAAGGCCTAAGCAACGAATCGCTGCCAACATGCCAGACCGCTACCTAATTGTGAGTTATGTCATGGTGACGTTTATTAAATTATATGTTAAGGTAAGACTTAAGCAACGAAACGCTACCCACATGCCAGACCGCTACCTAATTGTGAGTTATGTCATGGTGACGTTTATTAAATTATATGTTATGGTAAGGCTTAAGCAACGAAACGCTACCAACATGCCAGACCGCTAACTAATTGTGAGTTATGTCCTGGTGACATTTAGTTAACTGATTTTTATTTTTTTTTTTTGTTTTGTTTTTGAACTTACTTAAAGTCGGTTTGACGCAGCTCTAAATTCTTTTCCATTCTGAGCTAGTCTAAAAAGGTCTACATACCCTTCACAACCTAAATCTCTAATAATTTGACTAATATAGCTTTGTCCAGGCCTTCCTACTCTATTTTTATTTGGTAGTCTATAATCTAAGACTTTACTAAATAGTCCCTCATGTCTTAACTGGTGCCCTATCATTCTATCTCTCCTGACCTTTAATTGTTTCCACATACAGGGTTCCTCACCTATCCTTCTATAAACTTCCTCGTTTGTTACTCTATCTGTTCAACTAATCTTTAACATTCTCCTATAACACCAAGTTTCAAAAGCTTCTATCTTTTTCTTATCTACTTCTTTAATTGTCCAAGCCTCACTACCGTATAGTAGAACGCTCCATACGTACGACTTTAAGAAACTTTTTCTATTATCTAAACTAATACTATTAGCTATTAGTAAGTTTTTCTTTTTTAAAAACATTTTTCTAGCTTGAGCTATTTAGCTACTATATCCCTTCTGCTACGTCCATCCTTTGTAATTATACAAATAGCAAAATTCATCTACCTCCTCTAACTCGGTATTACCTATTTTTAATTTTGGTTTAGAACTAGGCTGTAACTCACTTGTCATTATCTTTGTCTTTACCGAGTTAATTCTCATACTATAGTTACTCCGTAGTATCTCATCTAAAATATTTAAAAACTCTCCTAACTCTTTTCTAGACTCTGCTATAATGGCTATATCATCTGCAAAACGTAACATGTCTATTTTCTGTCCCTGTACACTAATACCTATCTCTTTTCTCTCTCTCTGGTTAAGTTTAAAGCTTCCTCAATATAAACATTAAAAATCAAGGGAGACAGTATACAACCCTGTCTAACACCAATTCTAATCTTAGCTTCCTTTTCTATTTCATCAAATCTAATTACTACGCTTTGGTTTCTATATAGACTGTAAATAATTTTTCTATCCCTATGAGAGATTCATATTTTTTGCAAAACCCTGAACATAACAATCCAATTAACCCTATCAAATGCTTTTTCTAAATCTACAAACGCAAAATGAGTCTTTTTATTTTTTTGTAACCTTTTTTCGATAATTACCCTAATCATTAGTATCGGTTCTCTAGTCCCTCTGTCTTTACGAAAACCATATTGGTCTTCGCCTAAATAATTCTCAGTGAAAGCTTCTACTCTATTTTTAATTATTATTGTTAGTATTTTGGAAGCATGAGAAGTTAAACTAACCGTTCTAAAATTCTCACACCTATCAGCTCCTGACTTTTTTGGGATTGGGATAATAATATTTTTTTCGAAATCTATTGGAACCTCACCTGTGTCATATATTACATTTACTAGTTCATATAATCTGTCTAAAGTTTTCTGACTTGCATATTTTATTAATTCTGCAGGAATATCGTCTATCCCTGGCGCTTTATTTAATTTAAGATTCCGAACAGCGCTATCAAATTCCTCTCTTAATATTGAGAACCCTATTTCTACATCCTCTTCTTGGTCGTTCTCTAACTCATCCATATCGTCTCCTTTATATAAATCTTCTAAATATCTTTTCCATCTATCAGCTACCTCAACTTTATTTATTGGAAGCTCATTATTCTCGTCTCTAATACCATTATAATTTTCCTATCTTCCCCAAAAAACTTTTTAACTGCTCTGTAAGCCCTGTCTGGCTTACCTACTCTCAAATCATCTTGTATTCCCTTACAATTCTCCTCCATCCATTTATTTCTAGCTTTTCTACACTCATGTACTATCTTATTTCTAACTGTATTATATTTTTGCTTACTTTCACTATCCACTTCTCTGAAAGGTTTAAGCTTTCTTCTATTCTCTATTAAATCTAATATCTCCTTTGTTACCCACGGTTTTCTCGCTTCTATTTTTTTCTTACCTATAGTCTGTGTTGCTGTATCATGTACAGTCAGTTTTATTTCTTTCCATCTATTTTCTACGTTCCCTCCTACAGCTATCTCTTTGCTCTTATTATCTAATACTTGTTTATATTCCTCTTTTACCCTACTATCATTAAGCTTACCTAGATCCCATCTCTCTCTTTTACCCTTTCTCAATTTTTTGAATTTTAGTTTACATTTCATTTTAACTAAGTTATGATCGCTATCTATGTCAGCCCCTGGATAACTACGACAGTTTTTAACTTGGTTTCTAAATCTTTGTTTAACTAAAATATAATCTATTTGGTATTTAGCCCTATCACCTGGGGCTTTCCCGGTATATCTTCTCCTAACATGTTGTTCGAATAGGGTGTTTACAGTTACTAATCTATGTTCCTGGCAAAACTCAACTAATCTTTCTCCTCTATCATTTCGTCTGCCATACCCAAATTTTCCTACCATTTTTTCCCTCACTACCTTCTCCCACTGATGCATTAAAATCGCCCATAACTATTAAATTCTCATCTCCTTTTACTTTTCTCACTATACTATTTATATCCTCGTATACCTTTTCTACTTCCTCATCCTCGTACTGAGTTGTTGGCATGTAAACCTGTACTAAAACAGTGTCTGTGGGTTTTGTACTCAATCTAACCATAATTATTCTATCACTAAATTGTAAGTACTCTTTAACTTTATGCCCTAATCTTTACCTAACACTATTCCTACGCCTGCCTGTCCATTAGTTGAAGAAGTTGTAATTATTCTATAATTATCTTTCCAAAAGTCATTACTATCTGTCCATCTCACCTCACTAATACCTAAAATGTCTAGCTTTCCCTTTCTCATTTCGACTAATAAATTCGTTAACTTATCTACTCTAAGTAATGATCTTACTTCCAAGTCCCTATCACTAAATCGAACTGTTGTTTTATATTCTCACGATGACGAGCCCCAAGTACCCCCTTCCGGAGATCCGAATGAGGGAGTATTTTACCTCCGGACAAGAATTTTACTTGTGAGCTCTCCATCATATGTATTTCGTGTTTTAGGCCACGCACACCTGGGAAATATTGTGGTAGGCTCCCATATCTTTCCACAATGCAGTTTTTAAAGATTTTAGCAAAAAGCCGTATCCGTCATGGCCAACCCCCAACAAGCTTGTAAATTATTGAGGATCGCCCGAGACCAACCGACCCTCCTCCAATATCTTTTAGCCAGCAAGGCTGCTGCCCCTTGCTGCGCCTTTTAATCGCCTTTTACGATAAGCAGGCTTACTATAGTAGTATTCTTTATCCCCTACTATAGGGTGACATTTTGTCCCAGATATTACAAATGAAAACGAGACTACAATAAATTTAAAAAATAATTCACTACAAATGATCCTTGAAAAATACAAAACAGTGTTCAATGATGATCTTGGGAATTGAAAAAAGATGAAAGTTCATATTTATTTAAAATAAAATGCTAAGCCAGTCTTTCGTAAAAGCCGTCCACTTCCGTTGGCAATAAAAGAATCCGTAGATAAAGAGATTGATCGGTTGATTACCATTGGTGTCTTGGAAGCAGTCGATTATTCTGAATGGGCAGCTCCTATAGTTACTGTCAGGAAATCAAGTGGAAATATTCGAATTTGCGCTGATTTTAGCACAGGATTAAATAAAGCATTACACACAAATTATTACCCACTGCCAAATCCTGAAAATATTTTTTTGTGTTTAATGGTGGAAAACATTTCTCCGTTCTAGATTTTTCAGAAGCCTATTTTCAGATACAATTAGACGAAGAAAGCAAAAAGCTTCTTATTATAAGTACCCATTGAGGATTATTTCGTTATAATCGATTACCATTTGGGATTGCAAGCGCTCCTGCAATCTATGAAAAAATTATAGATCAGATGTTGAATGGTCTAAATGGCGTTGCATGGTATTTAGATGATATTATTTGTACTACTACTACTGATGAACATCTCTACAATCTACAATGTGTTCTAGAAAGAATTCAATCCTATAACTTCAGATTAAAATTAGAAAAATCATTTTTCTTCAAAGACTCTGTTCAATTTTTGGGTGTAAAAATCGATAAAACTGGTATACATAAAACAGATGATAAAATAAAAGCAATAATTAATATGCCTGCTCCACATGATTTAAAATCGCTAGAATCATTTCGTGGTATGATAAATTACTATGCAAAATTCATTCCAGATATGGCTAAATTGTGCTATCCTTTATATTGTTTAAGAAAAAAGGACGTACCGTTCAATTGGAATAAAGATTGTGAATCATCTTTCAAAAAACTTAAGAAACTACTTGCTTCTAACGAATATTTAGCACATTTTAATCCAAAATTACCGATTATTCTTTCTTGGGATGCTTCCTTTGTCGGTATTGGTTGCACTTTATATCATCGTTATCCCGATAGTTCAGAAAGAGCAATTGCATATGCATCAAAAACACTACGTTCTGAAGAACAGAAATATTCCCAAATAGAAAGAGAAGGGCTATCAATAATATTCAGAGTAAAAAAATTTCATAGATACATTTGGGGACGTACTTTTATTCTACAAACTGACCATAAACCTTTAGTTACTATTTTTGGTTCAAAGAAAGGTATTCCTACTACTACTGCAAATAGACTTCAACGTTGGGCTCTTGTTCAAATGGAATATACTTACGAAATAGAATACGTTCCTACTAAAAAATTTGTGAAAGTAGATGGACTTTCTCGATTGCCTTGCGGTTTTGATAAAGAATTTGAGTCACATGATTACAGTATGCACCATGGAATAAACCAAATTCAAGAAGAAATGTTAAGCGAAGTACCAATCAAAGCATCTTTGATTTCTGTTGAAACTTCTACAGATCCTATACTGAGAAAGGTCAAAGAAGCAATTCTTACTGGGTGGCCGTCGTACACTCAAGAAGAAAACTGCCAAGCTTATTATTTATAAAGAAATGAACTATCTGGTTCATTGTGGTTGCATATTATGGGGTATACGTACAATTATTCCTGAAAAATTCAAAAAACAAATTTTAAAATACTTACATTCTACACATCAAGGCATCGTAAAAATGAAGTCGGAAGCAAGACGACATTTCTGGTGGCCTAACCTTGATAAAAAAAAATTGAAATTGTTGCACATAATTGTGAAGCTTGTTCAAAATTTGTTCCGGATTCTCAAAAGGTTCCATTAAATACATGGCCTACTGCTGATTACCCATGGAAAAGAATCCATATAGATTTTGCTGGCCCATTGTTAGAAAAACAATTTTTACTTATAATAGATGCACATTCAAAATGGCCAGAAATCGTTCAAGTTAAATACATAACTTCAACTACTACAATAAAAATTGTAAAGGACATGATTGTACGATATGGAATATGCGAAAAAATTGTTAGTGACAATGGAACTTCACTAGTATCTGAAGAATTTCAAAACTTCTGCCGTGAATATGATATTCGACACATACGCATACCAGCTTATCATGCACAATCAAATGGTCAAGCTGAGAGAAATGTTCAAACATGTAAGTCTTCTATGGAAAAGATAATTTACGATGATCCGCAAACAAATGCCAGAAATGCTCTACAAGGTAATATTACTACTACAACAAATAATGGAAATATCGGAAACACAACTTGTCGGTGAACAAATAGCTGGAACCATTTATATAAAGTGAGGAGTATTTTCAAGGAGATTTGTTGATCCGGATACAGTTTTGTTGTGCACTAAACCCAGTCTCTCATTTATTAAACTTTTTTGAAAGTGGCTGTAGACTTGACATCAAAGGCAAACAATTAAAAGTTAAGCCTTTGTTATTTATTAATGATTTAAAATTATATACAGATATGGCAATAAGCTGCATTTTATAATTTTATTACTCAAATTGTTCTATAGCCAAACTAGAATGAATTTTTTTTAGGCAAACGCTTAACGATAAGTCTAACAAAATATATGTACAAAACATTTTTGGAAACAAGTTTTTATTAAAATGCATTTGTACTGAAAAGTAAAAACGAATGTTCAGTGAACTTTAAAGTATAACTACAAAAAATATAAAATATGTATTTTAAAAACTTGAGGCCATATTTCAGATAGAAGTTATAAAGTAGTATTACTGAGAGCTACAGCTTTTAAAATATATATTCCACATTTCTTTGTAGCTATACTTTTGAGCTATAAATTTCACTGAATATAATGTTTCATTTTTGCTTTTTAGTTCAATTGTAGTATTAGAATTTGCCAAACTCTACGTTTTTTTGTCCCCCAACATCACGTTTACCTGGGAAAACTAAACTAAACATATCTATATCCGCAATGTATTAGGGTATCCAGATTAGAGCATCAGATCAGCTTCCTCAAAATATGTTTCGCTATCCAAACTCATGGTATATAAAAAATTTAAAGTTGATGCCGTTGAATAATGGTAATCCACCATTTTGGGGCATTTGCCACATTGGATTTACAACGAAGTCACGAGCTTATCGTGTTCTACTCGCCGAACCCTTTTATTTGATACCTATATCAAGAAGATTGTAAAGATAAAGCTAATCCGCAACTTTAGGGCATTCGCTATACTGGATGTGAAATGACTTTAGGTAGATTGCGGTGTTCTAGGAATTGTAAAGACAAAGGTAATCCAACGTGTTTTAGGGTCCGCCTTAGTGGATTTTGAAATGACAACACGTAGATTATCGTGTACTATGCGTTGAACTTTTTTATTTGATACCCATGTCAATTGGGTTGTAAAGACAAAGATAATTTACCATTTTAGGTCGTCCACTATATTGAATTTAGTGTGAGGTCATGTAGATTATCGTGCGCTACTTATTGATCCCGTTTATTTGATATCCATATCAAGGGGGTTATAATGAATTTAGAACGGTATCAAAATATATTGTTAACCGAACCAAAGCCGTGTACAAAATATCAGCCTGATCGGATACCAGAAAGTGGGTAAAAGGCCGACTATAAATTTAGAACCTAAACGACATACCTAGATACGTACGTTGCAAGTTATATAAAACCGTTTAATAATAAAAAGAGGAAATCCTCTACCAATATAACTAATGAAAATTTCAAAGCAATATCTGCGAAAGAATCTTAGAATTATTTAGGTTGTTTTACTTTTGGGTCATATTAGACTAATGTTTACTTTAGAAATAAGTGAGGTTATGTTTGCAACTTGAAGTGAGGTTATGTTTGCAACTTGAAAACTTCTGCCATATTAAAATTTTAATATGTGTTTAATATGTATTACTGAATTTTAAGTAAAAATTTACATTTCAAGTAGTTTCTATTTTCCATATAGATTATACCGTTAAAGAGCTATTAAAATTTGAAAGCAATGGTCAGTTTCAGCTTTTATCAATTATCTAAAAAAAATTGAGCATCTAGGTGTGTTTTTAGAATGGCATTGCATTACGCGTAAATTTATGCTCAACTTTGCTAATTAATCAACTTACAAAATAATTCTTGTCTACACAAATTTCGAACTTTGCCCGATTTAGATTTTTTAACACTGCTTTAGAAGATCCTCCTTATTATACTTTTTGATATCCCATTATAATTTAAAGCCAGAAACGAACCGACCGATTATTCGATTTACGTGCTGAGCTTTAGCCCTCAGAAAACTTGTTGAGGGTTATAATGATTTATATCCAAAGTGCAAAATAATTTATATAAACAAATGTATCTCAAAGTTGTGCAAAAATTTTAATAAACTATAGTGAACCTACTAAAAATGTTTACATCGTTACCTGACATCTGTTCTTACTGTAAACATTCCAGTAAGGATACATCACCGATCACAATAAACGAACGCATGGTTGCCATTTATTATATCTATTATCTCATATTGATTACATGGTGTTAGGAAGATTGTTCTACTATTTTGGGCCATAACAGAATTCAATTTAGATTTTATATTTACTTCACAATTATCTTTACCTGTACTGAAATTTTGAGAATAAAAACTAAACTGCTTATTAAACAAGTTTGCTATTTGTAAAGAATCCGATATAACCTTGTCATCTATCCGAATTTTAATTTCGTTAACGTTTGTGTTGCTAGGGAGTTCCTCTTTTATTATTCTCCAAGCCATTTTAGATTTATTATTCGCCAATAAGATTTGTTAATGTAGGAAATTCTTTTTGGCCTGTATGATTACAGTCTTTAGTGTTAGTTATGAAACCAGGATTCTTTAAAGTATATACAGAGTAAAATTAAACTTCTTTTATTACAACAAGAAACACGTATATCTTTGGTGATCCATTCATTATCTCTATTATGTTGTTTGGATTTTACCAATAGAAAGCACTCATCGAAACACTCTACTAGTCTAGACATATAATCCTTAGCTAAGTCATTTATATTATCAGTTATTGCTATCACAATGTTTCCTATTCCATTAGCAAATTTTAAGATATTATTCTTAAATGTGCGAAACCATTTGTACTCTTTTTTGACCTGTGATGCACCATTGATGTTATTCAGTATACTTACATACAGTGGAAAGTGGTCTGATATTTAATAAGGTATTACACCTGATTGCAAAATATAAGGATAATTAGTATATATGTTGTCAATGCATGTACTACTTGACACTGTTATCCTAGTGGGTTCTTGAATAAGTGGCCACATACCATAGGTTGCAAAAAAGTTTAAAATTTTAAGTATTTGTTTTTGTTGTTTCATAGTAATTAAAATGTCTATATTGAAATCGCCACATAATACAATATGATTTTTAACCACTGATAGTTTGTTTAGGAGCCAATCACATTTTTCCAGAAATAATTCCAAGTCCCCATCTGGGGTTCTGTAATCACACACAAAAAATATGTTTTGAACACTTATTATTGAGGTCTCAAAATGCTTCTCAACACATAGTTCACTTGGTCTACAAATTTTCGATGCTTTGATACCTTTCTTTACAAAAATACAGGTGCCTCCTTGTAAGTTGTGAGACCTACAATAATATTCCATCATCTCATATCCGGGTATATATGATTTATAGATTTCAATTTCCTTTAATCGTAGGTAATGTTCGGTAATGCAAATTGTTAACGCCTATATGAAATTATAGGGTTAATTCGAGAGAGGGTGAATGGACTGTATAATAGGGGTTGAAAATTGTCATATAGTGACGACAGATAAAGGACTTAGTTACTATCACTTACCAATACAAAAGTACATCCGTCGCACTACACTAAACTGGAGGTTATAGGTTAGGGTAGTAGGGACGTGTTAGAAAGGAAGGGTAGGAAAACCTATAGGGTTTAGTCGAGGTTTTGGCGAACCAGAGACCGAACTCTCTCGCTCTAGCGACAGTACTATTCTCCTACGCGACGACTTTCCGAGACCGGTACGGCAGAATGGGGAGGAGATACAGTAGGCGCGTACATAACCGCCCATCTTAAAATAACATGATTTTAAAGAAACTTTAAAGAAATTAAAACAAACTATTCGATAAAAAAAACAAAACTAAAGAATAATTTGGGAACTAGGCATTTCCTCCTAGTTGTAGAATACAGTTTACCCGCCGATACTCGGGAATAAACAGAATTTAATGAGGCCACTACTTACCAAGAAAAACTCGAAAACAAAAACATAAAGAGAAAAAAAAAAGATACGCAATATAATATTTAGTCTTTAGGGAGAAGCACTAATTTGTTGACAGGCCGAATTAAGTGACCGTTTCGAGTTTTTACAGCAGCCACACGAACTACTACATCGTTACCTGGAAAAAGCCTTTCTATACGACCAATTGGCCAGGACAGCAGCGAAGTGTTCATACCAGAAATAAATGCCACATCTCCCACAGAGAGGGGAGCGACCTCACGGTTTCACTTTGTTCTTTGACTGAGAGTGTTCAAATACTCACGAGACCAACGACGTCAAAAATGCTGAGTACGCTGACATAAGCGCTGCCAGCGAGAACGCAAATTGACATTTTCCGAAAACTGTACCTCAGGTAAGCTCAAAATAGGTCCTCCGATCATGAAAATGACTCGGTGAAAGATAATCAGAGCAGTTCACAGTATCTGTAGGATAAAAACATAAAGGACGACTATTCATAACCGCTTCTATATACGTAAACATAGTGGTCAACTCATCAGAGGATTGAGGTTGATTACCCAAAGTGCGAATCAAGAGAGACTTTGCTGATTTTACACATGATTCCCATAGACCGCCGAAATTGGGGCCATATGGTGGATTAAATCTCCATTCTATTTGTTGTGACGCTAGAGTAGAAAAAATTTCTTTTTGATTTTTTCCGAGAAAAGAGTATGCCTCCTTCAAGGCACGAGCGGCACCAATAAAGTTTCTGCCGCAATCCGAATACACCATTGCAGGAGCGCTTTGTCTTGATGTAAGGCGAGTGAAAGAAGCCAGAAACGCCTCGGTACTTAATTCAGAAACCAGCTCCATATGCACTGCTTTTGTGCACATACAGACAAAAACACACAAATACGCTTTAATGGAAGGTGCATTTCGACAAAGGGATGTTTTCACCAAAAAGGGTCCTGCAAAATCAATCCCGGAATGAGTAAAAGCTCGAGTTATTTGTATACGAGGTGAGGATAAATTTGCCATGATTGGCTGAGAGGGTTTAGCCGTCAAACGAAAGCATGTCAAACATTTATGAATGCGCTGACGAAGTAAGGATCGCAGACCCAATATCCAAAACTTGCGTTGGATAAGAGCTTGAGTCATCGAGGGACCAGAATGTAGAGATAGAAGATGATAATGATTACACAAAAGGGTAGCTAATATGGACCAAATATGTAGCAACTAGGAGGTATTTTTAAGTGAGATAAACTGCAAAATTGGTGCAAATTTGCACACCACAAAGAATCTGGAACATCATCCCAACTCAGACATTGAAGCCAAAGTTGTTGCAAAAACTGTTTAATTAGAAAAACTACCGGAGTCAACCAACCAATTGGATCAAAAATCCTTGCCATATAAGAAAGCACTGTACGTTTAGTACACGCGCCTTCAAACGGAATTACGCTGTAAGTAAAATTATCTAAAGAGGGATTCCAAACCAAACCTAAAATTTTGATGCCACTAACCTCATCAGAAAATGTTAAACTGAATTCTAGTTCAGTTTCTGGATAATCTTGTAATAATTCTAATTTATTACTGGACCATTTATGCAACGAAAATTGTCCTAAAGCCAGAATATTTATAAGCTCCTTTTGAAGTTGCTCGGCGGATTCCAACGAATCTTCGCCTGAAATCACATCATCCATATAGGTGTGATGCGTGATAGCCTTTGCTGCCAGCGGGTATGTACTTCACTCGTCAGAGACTAATTGTCGAAGTACACGTTGAGCAAGAAATGCAGAGGGAGTGAGACCGTATGTCAGAATTTTAAGTTCATATTCTTGAACACGGTCGTGAATAGATGGCCGCCAGAATATGTGTTGATATTTACAATCAGAGGGTTGAAGTAGGATTTGACGGTACATCATGCAAATGTCCGCACAAACCGCTACTGCATGAGATCGAAAAGAACAAATTATTTCCAGAAGACTCTTTTGTAATTTGGGACCTGCACATAATCTTTCGTTTAAAGAAATTCCTGTAGAATCAGGAGCGGAGCCGTTGAATACCATACACAATTTTGTAGTACTGCTTGTGAGTTTATACACGGCATGATGGGGTAACATATAATCAGAAGGATTTTCCGAAATAGTCATATGTCCTGGGCTAAGATATTCTTGCAAAAAGTAATTATAACTTTGCTTATTTGTACGTGACCGCAATAGACGATGTTCTAACTTGAGGTAGCTTTTATAAACGACAGAGCGATTTGTCCCTATAGGCTCACATTCGGCCTTAAATGGGAGAGAAACTGAATAACGACCCGTTTCGTCACGGCGATGTGTTTCGAGAAAATGTGTTTCACAATAAAGATCCTCAGGATTGATTTTAGAAGAGGTACTCACTTCTTCCAGTTCCCAAAATTTTTTAATTTCACGATCGACAGACGCAGAGGTTACAAAAAGTGAAGTCACGTTTACTGAATTGTTCGGTGTAGGAACTTGCCCTAAAAATACATAACCAAACATAGTTTGAATGGCTAAAGGGTTGCCTGGTATTAGGTCCGCATGCTCCGAAAACAGAACTTGGGAGCATAATTCAGCACCCAATAAAATATCCACAGGCAACGATTTGTAAAAATCTTTATATGATAGCTGTAGATTTTTAAATTTGTCGTACACTTGTGTAACATGTCATTTTACCTATGGTAAATGCCACGTTCCAGCTTCAGTTATTTCTCTCTTTAAACCTCACATTTTACCTAGAAAAGTCCGTCGAGCCCTAATTCACACTTTACTTCCAATAGATAAGTTAATCACAGAACATAGGAAGGCATGAGTATTTCATAAAGTACCGTGTTTGTTTCCAATATTTATACCTGTCAGTAAAGTTGCCTATAATCCAGTGTTCTTGATATTTATTTTCATAGTTTAATTTTGCTAAATATTTCTGTGGTCTTTCCTTTCCTAATAACTTCATATACCCCTCTCTGATAAATTAAAACAGATGTTCGCATGTCAAAGCGTACTGGCAAGAATTTTCATTTCTTGTCTGGTTTCTGTGCACAACAGGTCGTCTTAAATTCAAAGGTGACAAAAATTGACCATGAGGTCGAAACAAGTATGTATTCCTTTTATTAAATAATTAACTAATAGTCGTCTAAATATTATTACAGATACCTTGTTTAGCGTTTTCCTTACCTCAATAAACTACAAATCCCACCGGATTACTTTTCCGATGGTAAGAATTAAATAGATACATTTTAAATTCCTTTACAATTGTTTTAGCGTGTTTAATTAATGCACGTGTTATATTTCAGGGTCGTTCTCTACCCTCATGTCTTCATACCTATATTTAAGTTCCGTTCTGATGCAAAATTTGCTTTGCTGTCGTTTTATAAAGGAGATGACAATGCCGTAGTATTTTTGATTTACATTACCTCAACATGCAAATTTTAGTTTGGTTAATTTATTCTCGTAAAATAATGGATCTATGAAGTTACACACAAAATTCTACCTCATCATTTGTCGTTGATGCTACCTGGGACTCCTACAGTTTATACACATTCAATTTGGATTTCCACAGATGGCCAGTTCAAGGAATTTCACGGTAACAACACATGTTTTACACGGCACGTGTGAGGTATGACAAACTAAAGTAATATTTATCCACGCAAAATTAAAGTGAACTGATTTCTACAAATATTAAATTTTCTTTTCATTTTTCATTTGTAAAATGTACTAATATTACAGACAATTTATCTACTATTTGCAATATTTAATTCCTAATTATACATAGTCGTATTGGACGCATACTGTCCATATGTAAGCCACATGTTTCATGAAACTTATGGTAGTTAAGTTCATTCATTAACTTATTTACGCTTCTTAAAAGCACAGTTACATTTTTTTGTTACATAAGAACAAGTTTCATTATCTTTACTGATCTATTTTATTTCAAATGACTTCATAGAACCTTTATGATATTTTTGTTCAAAATTCAATATCTAACAAATTATAATAAATACGCTAATTAATTTGCCTATAGTTTTTTCTCAGTTATTCATGTTACAGTTATTAGTTTACAAATTCTCTTCCCCTCGAGATTTTAAGTTTCATGCAGCCTACGCAACCACGACGGTCGATGCTAGCTGTGCCAGAGCATAAATTTTTTATGCTCTGTCGTGCACCTATCCTTTAATAACGCCTGAAAAAGGGTAGGGTGCACTTGAAGAGGTAGTGCACAACTGGGAATATTTGCAGTAATCTGAGGAAATACAGAGGCTTGAAATTTAAGTTGATGACCAGAGTAATGAGACCGAATAGTGTATTTAACTAGACCTTTCGAAGTAATTACTGCATTAGAAATACCGCACACCTGATGGTAATCAAAAGTGCGTCGAAGACTCAAACGCTGCACGCAAAAATTAGAAATAGCGTTTATTTGGGATCCAGAATCAAAAATACAGCGTACTGGTTGAAAATCACCGTTATTATCAAGTACTAGGGTTTGTATTGTACCTAAAAGTACAGTATAGCTTTTTGCGGAATTTGATACATTGCATGTGGAAACCACATCCTTGGAAGTGCTAGCCTCACTACTACTAGAATTTTCGACTAACGTTCCAGAATCGCTAGCTTTATGTAGTAGGGTGTGGTGAAAACTCAAATCACATATTTTGCATGTGCCGTCTGATTTGCAGCCCTGAACATGATTGCCCAGACATTTGAAACAGAGGGCTAGTTTCTTTATAGATGCAAATCGACCTGAAATCTCCAGTACTTGAAAATTGGCACATCCGTATATCTTGTGATTATTTCTGCAATACGGACAACTTTACAAACCTCGCTTATTCTTAGAAGCAACAGGGAATTTTTTTATAATAAGTGATTGATGAGAATCAAATTTGAAACGAGGTTGCGAAATAGGTTTAACCACTCGCTCACTTTTAATATCATTGTGAAGTTCCAAAGTTTTATTCTGCAACGTAAGAAAGTCAAACAATTCCTTACAAGTCGGAATAGCAGAACCTATGCGCAAATCAAATGCATTTTGCAATTTAAAATCTAAATTACGGTAACATAAGGCGAATAACAAAAAATCCGCTAAGTCTCCGTCTTTAATAGAGGTTTTTAAGGTATTAACGGCGTTAAAATGAACATTTATAAAATTTGAAATTGTTCCAGAGCCTTTAAATTGCAAAATTTTATTTAAATAATAATTCGTAATTCGTCTGGGAGAGTTATAACGAGATTCTAGCTTATTAAATGCCTCAAGGTATAACACGAAGTCGAGAGCTAAGTTCGAAATAAGTGCTAATGCAGAACCCTTCAAAACGTTGCGCAAGTGGTGATATTTTTGCATGACTGGTATCTGGTCATTTTCATGTACAAGACTCTGATAGAGGGTAATGACATTTGTCCATTGTTCAATTGTACCATCGAAACATGGAATTTGAAAAGGTTTCAAGTAGCTACACGATGTAGAGCTCGCGGGGCTGACTTGAACTGGTTCAGAGGATTTACTTTTTATTTCGAAATATTTAGTGCGTATAACGTCGAAAACATCGTTAAACAAGGTCACATTAGAGTTTATTTCATCCTTTTCATCGACCGTAGAACTGTAATTAACAATGTCGTTATAGAGTTGATCATATTTATTCTCCATAGATCGCATGCGGGAATATTTTGCTTCTAGTGCTGGTAATCTAGCCACTGTAACAGTTTTGATATAGTCTGCTATTTCTGTTAATCCGGAATACAAATCTTCCAGCTTATTTTGCAACACAATCTTTCTTGCCATTTCCGCGAATAAGTGAAATCGAACAAAATGTAAATATAAACAATGATAAAGAAGCACGCGCGATTCCACTGATTAGAATGTATACAAACAGTATCGCTTCGAATGAAATGTGACCAAATGGCATATGTGCGATAACGAGAATGTTGAACTTGAATTATGACCTTATCAACTCAACACGTTTACCTTCGTGATAAGCGCTTAATTTACTTCGAACGTGATAACTTCAAATTTATTTGAATTAAACTATGATTTTGGATATCCGGTTCGTTTGAACTACTTTTGTGTTAATGCCTATATGAAATTATAGGGTTAATCCGAGAGAGGGTGAATGGACTGAATAATAGGGGTTGAAAATTGTCATATAGTGACGACAGATAAAGGACTTAGTTACTATCGCTTACCAATACAAAAGTACATCTGTTGCACTACACTAAACTGGAAGGTTATAGGTTAGGGTAGTGGGGACGGATTTGAAAGGAAAGGTAGGAAGACCTATAGAGTTTAGTCGAAGTTGTAGCCAACATAGTATCAGAGCGAGGTTTTGGCAAACCCGAGACCAAACTCTCTCGCTCTAGCGACAGTACTATTCTCCTACGCGACGACTTTCCGAGGCCGGTACGGCAGAATGGGGAGGGGATCCAGTAGGCGCGTACACAAATAACGTCATATTTTTTGTCATAACTTTCTATTAGTATATGTAATTGAAGATTTTTTGAGTTGCAAAGAGATCTAATATTAATATGAATAATATTTAGCGTACACTTTAGTGTCTTGTCAAAGGAATTAAAAAATGTTGATATACATTTTGGTCCCTTATAGAAGTTGATACTGACGTTGAATTTGAAGTGTTTATGGTGGTATAGATCTGAGCATTATCACTAATGTTTGTCTTAAATTGTTTTGATGTTGGAGCTATTTCTATTTGATTGCCATTACATTTGTATGTGTTAATTTTCACTGCATTTTTGATCTGTACTAGGTTAATTATTTTTTTACAGAGTTTCATTTTACCAAGTGAGTTCATATGAAGACCATGTTGTGTAAAATCCTTGGCATGTAATATTTTATTTAAATCTACATAGTGATGGTGAGTATTCTGTACTTCTCTATAAATATCCAAATTAAGTTTGTAAATAAATTAGTATTTGTGGCAACTTTTAATATATTATGAAGCTTCTCTTTATCTATAGAATTTCCACGAATAGCATTATTGGAACCTGCTAAAATGACTAAATAGTCATCCATGTCAAAGTTTTTTATAGTAGATTTGACACTTTCAATAACGGCTTCGTATGTAGCACCCGGTTTAAATAAACATGCTATTTTAAAATTGTTATCACCTATTAGTGAACGCAACATGGATACACATTTTCGTCCATGACTATCTGCAAGTAGTGTTATCTTAGGTTTTGTAAGCCTTGGCAGTTCATTATTAGATGCAGTTGATCTGATGGTTCCTCCATCATTAAAATTTAATTTGACAGATACAATGCTACTACATTCATTATTTTGGACAATTGTGGTATCCTTAGATGTTGATGTTTTAGTACTATCATTTATGCACTTGAAAGTGTTAAGTGGAGATTGCGTATCAAGTTCCTCATTGTATGTTTTTGAATTTGCATTAATAGATGTTTTACTGTATATTAAGATACTGGCTAAATTTGAATTTAAACCAGTTCCAAGTTTGTTTGTGTTGCTATCTTTTACCTTAATATTCATATCTTCATATTTTCTTTTACTTGACCTTTCCTGAGCACATGTTTCTTTGTTGAAATTAGAATTATCTCTTAAGTGTATGACCTTATCACGTGATATAATGTTATTAATTAATGTTGTTTCTGTACTTGTATTTACTATATCTTTCGATTTAAAAATAGGCAAATATCCAGTCATTGTTTTAAACCATTCATCAGAAAAGCTTTTGTCAGAATGTTCGTTTCTTGTCACACATGTACTTAGCTCATTGTTTATGAAATGTGTCTGAGTTTGAGTAGAAACAAATCCTTATTAACTTTGGTTGTAAGTAGCAGTTTCTCCAACTCCACCCATTTACATTCAAATTTCTGCAGTAGGTCAGTCATAATATTTTCATTTTCAATTGATTCTGTAACAAATTCATCAAACTGCTTTTTGAGATTATTTAAAAATTTATCTTTGGCTTTAACATCTGCAATGCTTTTTTCAAGTTCAGTTATCAAATGATCATCTGTTTTCTTTTCATTGTCCACAAACTGCTTGTCAACACAATCACCACAAACTAACACATTATCATATAGTAATTTTTTGTTCTTGATACGAAAAGGACAACTTTTATGAAATAATTTTAAGCAAAACGCACATACATATATTTTAGATGCTTTGTTATTGCAGCATTTAAAGTTTAATTGAGGAGATTCACTATGTGTCACTTTACTTTCGGCCATCTTGGTAAATATGCTGACAGAGATCCATATTGAATCAAAGTGCGAAGGGACATTGGGAAATTATAAACACAGTGAGCTCGTCAACTGTGCATCGATTCCGGGGTTGTTATTCCTGAAGTATAATGCGGTGTACCCGAATTAAAACAATTTCAAGAGAACTTAAAACATTACAGAATCGTGGTTTACAAATACGAATCCAAAGGACGAGACATTGTTTTTGATGGCTCTACTGAAGGTTGCTCATTAAATTTACTTCATCATGAAAGGCATTATAATGTAATAACATCCCTTACGGCGATTTTCTGTTGTAGTTACTTTTGTGAAGAATGCCATATACCGTACAACACCAGAGGTGATCATAGGTGCGAAGCTAAATGTCCCTGTTGTCATCAAATCCCTCCCTTTCAGCGGGAGCTCAATGTTGTGTGTAATGATTGCAGCCGGAAATTCAGAGGGCAACATTGTTTTAAAAAACACAAAACGGTGAAGAAGGGAACACAACACATTTGTGGTGAAGTATATTGTAAAATATATAACATTCACGTTCCTAAGATCATCTCTGTTATATATAGCCCGATACTTGAAAGTCAAAAACGAATGTCAAGTTTATCTTCTATGATTTGGAGACAATGCAAGAAACTGTTCTGGAAAACGGTGATTATTTACACGTCCCCCATAATGTGCATATTAGCAAGTAGGTGTTACGTGTGTATCGATGAAATCAACCTATACTTTTGCCAGAAATGTGGATACAGACAAGTGGTTTACAAAGAAAATGTTATAAGTAACTTCATGAAATATATTCTAGCAGCAAGACAAAAATTCAAACGAGTTGTGGTAATAGCTCATAATGGACAGTCGTTTGATCATCAGTTTTGTCTAAATTATGTATTAACGGAAACCGACTTGATATCTGAAGTGATAATGCGGGAAACAAAAATAATATCAATGACATTGGGAAATGTACAATTCTTGGATTCCATTAATTATTATCCTAAGGCCCTTTCCAAGCTCCCCAAGGCATTTGGGCTCGACAGTGGTTGTAAAAAGAAATATTTTCCACATTTTTTAATACCACTGCCAACGCTAAATACATAGGGTCTTTACCACCAATTGAATTTTATGACCCTGACAATATGAAAGCATGCGATAGAGAAGTGTTTTTAAATTGGTATCAGGAACATAAAGAAGATGAGTTTGTTATGCAGTGTGAACTGGTTGATTAATGCATTTCAGATGTTGCAATTTTGACGAAAGCTTGTTTAAAATTCAGACAACAAATGCTAAAAACAGGCGGCATATGCACCTTTACAAAAGCATGTACAATTGCTTCTGCTTGTAACAAGATATATATCGACACAACTTTCTCGAATCAAACACAATAGGAATTATTCCAAAGCGTGGTTATAGGTGGCGTGATAATCAATCCAAAGTAACAATTCGGTGACTTGTGTAAGAAGAAAAGGAACGTCAAATTAACATTTTGCATGCCGCTAAACAGCAAGAAGTTAGATTTCATGGGGTCAAAGTAGACGGTTTTTGTCCTGAAATATGCGCCAGTTGTTCGAATTCACATGAGGGTAAACGATGTTCAGTAGATCTTAAATGTTTTATCTGTCAAACAAAACAACATCATTCATTTTCACAGAGATGCTCCAAAACAAGAAGCAGAAAGGTTAATAGCCGCTCAAGGAGAGACGATGCTAAAAAGCATGCAATTCCATCAGTGGTACCAATATAATCAGCTTCATACTAATCTAAAGTACCCTAGTATTGGAAAAGAAAAAGCAGGAATTGGTTAATATAACTCTAACCTCAATTTATCTTTATACCATTAGGGCAGTTTAGATTTTATAATAATTTTTATTTATATAATTTTATGTTTAGTTTCTATGTTTATATAATTACTCTTTGGAGTTAGTTCAGTTTTTTAATTATTTAAACTTTATACCTATGTAATGCATAACAGTAGTGTTAGTAGTAATAGTAACTATAGTCTTACTTGTACATTAGGGAATAATGTTTGTGAATTTTGTAAGAAATCATTTTCTTCTGTCAGTAATAGGAATAAGCATGTGAAAACAGTCCATAGTGCAGCTATTGCAGAATTTAAATCTAAAGTGAATCACATTTTATGTTTAGTATATATTGACAATGCACGACTAAAGTTATATTATATTTTATAAAAGCATTTATTTGAGGACCATGGAATTATTACAGAATTAGTAAGTTAAAATTTTAACAATATGGATGAATTTGATGTTTGGATGAAAGAAGAGAAGGTAAGTACAAATTATGCAATACGAAGAAAGAATAAGAGAAGTAATCATGTCGAAACTAACTATATTTGTAATCGGAGTGATGCAATCGGTAATTAAAAATTTATTTAAAAAACAATTTTAGATTATACAAAAAAATAGACCAAAAGAACCGAAAAGTCTGAAGGTTCAATAAAATTCACCGTGTTTGTCCTTCCAATTAAACGTTTATTCGCTTAACAGTGGTAAGTTCTGTATCGTTAATTTATTTATGGTAAAAGTTCCCTTCGTTTTACCAATGCTAGTGTAATAATTACAAACATCCAGCGAATAACACCACAAAACCTTTAATAAAATTTAAAATACATGCACCGAGAGTTAAAATCTTACATTTTTATCCCTGTATAATACACTATTTTTTCTGTGACAGATAAAACGATGATTTAATATTGAAAAAAAAGATTACAATATATTAAAGTCAAAAAATCAATGGATGTCAAATTTGAAGTTTCAAACAAGTAATCAAATATCTGTCAATTTAATTCTGCGAGTGGTTTCAAAAATTGCTTACTTAAGTTGTTTATATCGGTTGTTTTGAACGTGGCGAAGTTATGATACGATATTATGTTACACCCGAATGTTACAAGTGTTGACCTGGCTTTAAATTAAATATCCTCATGTTCTCACACGCTCAGAGACATTTCATCAGAAAGAACAGCACAATATCTCTCAAATGGTTTTAAAGTTTCAATCGAATTTTTCAAGATATTAAAAATGTGTGTGTCAATCCCACTTTCAAATGGAATTTTGTTAAGGAGTTTGGTCAAGATTCCCTTACTGGAAAGTGCAAAAATTTTGGACAATAATTTGTATCCACGACCACTCGCTTTCATTAAAGAAAGTGCAAGAATTTGCTGTTCAATTGAAAACCTCCTCGATTTTGGCTTTCGCAGCTGGTTTTGCACTTGGCACAAAATAAAGTTGTACGTAGTGGCATTAACATACTTCATTAACCTTTCAAACTTACTAGATGTTGAAAATTTTTCAGCACGTCCAATCTTGTTTGATATGAAGTTATTCTTCTGTGCATATTGGTCATCGATGAATAACTTTTGACAACTTTACTATACAAAAGCTTGCATTTTGGCGTCAATTGATGTTGCCTAGTTACGCCAACTTCCCCAGGAATCTGAGAATATTTGCGTCCAGTAATAAAGATGAAATATTTCTTAGATAAAAATACCAATAAGTACAAAAATAAACACACCCAATCTAATGAATTATATTATAAATATGTGGTGTACATATGTAAATATTAATACATACCATGAACGAAATTGCAATCCCCCGGATAAATTTTAACAGAATGAGTTGTAAGGTGACTATTTTTGGTGACATAGTCAATCAAAAGCATTGTTGACTAATGTTATTTCGGGTTCTACACGACTGCATGCATACTCCATTAAAACAATGTTTCTAGAATAGCTTTCAGTCACAACCTCATTTTGGATCTGAGTGGCTGAAATAAATATCGTGAGTATAATAGCACAATATTACCATACAGTTTTAGTGTCAAATTCAAATTTCAGCTTCATATGCCTCTACAATTTTTGTACAGAATATTGTAACGTTTTTAAATATTGTGCAAGTATGAATTTGTGTGAAGTTAGCGATGAGTTTTGTAAGACTGACATGCACGATATGACGTGAAGAAAGAATAATGCGAAAGACACGAATTACGATTACTATATTCTACCTGCTCGAATCGCAATCTCAATACACAAAACATAATTATTAGCATAAATACTAAATGATATTTATAGGTCCAGGCACGTAAATAACAGAGTTCATTTCATTCCAAGAATAACTACTAAAGACCATCGTAATACCTAACCTATGAATCGTAATGAAATGCTGCAGATCCCATTACGGAAATGTGGTTTTCATTATTTTTTAAAGTAACCTGCAAGAAAATATAACAAATCCCAACAATAATACGAATTAAATTTAATACTGAAACAATTTAGTACAGACGAATGTAAAATTTCAGACTCCTAAATGCGACGGAAGATAGTTTTGATCGAGCTCCAAACCAAGAAAAAAATAAATATACGTATTTAATTTTGTTTACTTTTAACAAGATCGAAAGTTTCAAAACTATAGGGTGTTTGTATTAACCACCCTTATGTACACCTGAGAACAAAATATCAGGTCAATATCGTTCGCGGAAAGTAGTTTTGTACACATCGAAACTTGAAATTCTTGGATATTAGTTTTTTTTCTCAATTTTGGAAAATTCTTTGCCGTGCAAGTCATCGCTATAGGGTGTTTGTATTAACCACAACTAAGCACACCTGAGTACAAAATAGCAGGTCAATATCGTTCGCGGAAAGTAGTTTTGTACACATCGAAACTTGAAATTCTTGGATATTAGTTTTTTTCTCAATTTTGGAAAATTCTTTGCCGAGCAAGTCATCGCTATAGGGTGTTTGTATTAACCACTACTAAGCACACCTGAGTACAAAATATCAGGTCAATATCGTTCGCGGAAAGTAGTTTTGTACACATCGAAACTTGAAATTCTTGGATATTAGTTTTTTTTCTCAATTTTGGAAAATTCTTTGCCGTGCAAGTCATCGCTATAGGGTGTTTGTATTAACCACAACTAAGCACACCTGAGTACAAAATAGCAGGTCAATATCGTTCGCGGAAAGTAGTTTTGTACACATCGAAACTTGAAATTCTTGGATATTAGTTTTTTTCTCAATTTTGGAAAATTCTTTGCCGAGCAAGTCATCGCTATAGGGTGTTTGTATTAACCACTACTAAGCACACCTGAGTACAAAATATCAGGTCAATATCGTTCGCGGAAAGTAGTTTTGTACACATCGAAACTTGAAATTCTTGGATATTAGTTTTTTTCTCAATTTTGGAAAATTCTTTGCCGAGCAAGTCATCGCTATAGGGTGTTTGTATTAACCACTACTAAGCACACCTGAGTACAAAATATCAGGTCAATATCGTTCGCGGAAAGTAGTTTTGTACACATCGAAACTTGAAATTCTTGGATATTAGTTTTTTTTCTCAATTTTGGAAAATTCTTTGCCGTGCAAGTCATCGCTATAGGGTGTTTGTATTAACCACAACTAAGCACACCTGAGTACAAAATAGCAGGTCAATATCGTTCGCGGAAAGTAGTTTTGTACACATCGAAACTTGAAATTCTTGGATATTAGTTTTTTTCTCAATTTTGGAAAATTCTTTGCCGAGCAAGTCATCGCTATAGGGTGTTTGTATTAACCACTACTAAGCACA